>VUQS01068974.1:0-14349 GCA_015108495.1 Heterochromis multidens
GCAGGAAATTAGAGGTCATCCAGGTCTTTATGTCTTTCCTGCAGTTTAACTAATTGGTGTGTGTCATCTGGCTTCATGGATAGATAAAGCTGGGTATCATCTGCATAGCAATGAAAATGTAAGCTATGCCTTCTAATGATGCTGCCTAAGGGAAGCATGTATAATGTAAACAGAATTGGTCCTAGCACAGAACCCTGTGGAACTCCATAATTAACCTTAGTGTGTGAAGAAGACTCCCCATTTACATGAACAAACTGGAGTCTATTAGATAGATATGATTCAAACCACTGCAGCGCAGAACCTTTAATACCTACAACATGCTCTAATCTCTGTAATAGAATATTATGATCAACAGTATCAAACGCTGCACTGAGGTCTAGTAGGACAAGCACAGAGATGAGTCCACTGTCAGAGGCCATAAGAAGATCATTTGTAACCTTCACTAATGCTGTTTCTGTACTGTGATGAGTTCTGAAACCTGACTGAAACTCTTAGTTGGTGAACTTCAATCTTTCTACCTACAACGGAAGTAAATGAAGCCCGAAGTTCACGCAAACAGCTTCTACAGGTGCCCTCATGTTTGCTGATTGCTTCCAAACCCCTCTGTGTGTACAAAGGAAGTGCTGGAGCAAATCATCAGTACACCCTCTGATGCTTCATGCAGGGAGACATGGTTTATATCAGTGGACAAAACAACAAAAATAGGACAGACTTGTTGGTCAGGGGTTCATCCTACAGCAAGAGAATCACCCAAAGCATCCAAAGGAAAGAGCCAGAGACTGGAAACAACATCAAGCTGGTTTTGATGAACTGAACAGAAACATAAACTAATACATTTTTTCATAAATAAAAAAAACTTGATTTCTTTGTTCTAGTCTCTAATTTCAGAGTATATAAAAACTCAAAAACCTGAAACTTTTAACCAGTAGTGTTGATGTTGTTTCCTCAGGATGTGTCGTGTTTTTTGTAAAAACAAACACTGCTGGAACCCACGCAGTTTCTTAATATTTTGAACTTGTTGTGATGATGGCTTTTATTTTCATATAAATACGTTGCTGTGAAATCAGGCACAAGAAAAAGTGGTTTAAAAAAAGGTAAAAATATTCATGTGAACAGCGTCCACTGAGGGGTGTGGCTCTGTGACTGTCTAAAATACAGTTTAACACACACACACACACACAGCCTCTGGTATGTGCATCTCTGACTGCTCTCACTTTGAGGAATGATGCTGGAAGACGGATATTTACACATTCCAGACATGAGCAGAGGACAGAGGGTCGTTTCTCAGAAGATCCCTGTGGTTTTGGTCACTGCAGAGAAATACCCCGTGCAGCGCACACATTCACATAACCAGGCAGCAAACAGATAACTGATCGGCTTAAACCTTCACTGCACTGGCTGAGGGAAATGCCTCAAAATGAAAAGAGACAAGAAGAAATAAAACCGTCTGTAACGTCAGCTCAGAGTTGACAGATGAACTTATGTAGAAATCCTCTTTAAAGAGGACTGCTCATTTACAACTCCATATTTTAGTCTTAGACTACTAGAATAGCTTTGCATGATTCACAGTTCAGAATCAGCCTTATTTCACTTAATGCAGCCCCTCAGTTCATCCTCTGAAAGAGCGGGAATATACTCCTCTTCCTTTAAGCCAACTTTCCTCTGATTGGCTGCCCATTGTGAACCACAGATTTGAATGGCTGTGTGCCTGAGATGACCGTATTAAGGATATCCTCCCTCTATGACATTGTACAGAGTCAAGAGTAGAAAACTCTGAAAGTTTCTCAAACAGCAGTCTGAAGTCTGAACTTTAGGCTCACAGGGATGACTTATACATACACTCACCTCATTATTGGAAACTTTGGTCATGCTTAACATGAAAATCCACCAAATGTAACAGAATAAATATGACAGAAAATAAGTAAGAGCAGAATAGATCCCCTTTAAAGTACAAATGACATGAACAGACTGCTGGCTTACTTGTGGTTTGTAGAGTTTCTAAAAGTAGAAACAGAGCCTTCAGCTTTCAGGCCCCTCTTCTGTGGAACCAGCTCCCAGTCTGGATTCAGGAGACAGACAGCCTCTCTACTTTTAAGATTAGGCTCAAAACTTTCCTTTTTGATAAAGCTTATAGTTAGGGCTGGATCAGGTGACCCTGAACCCTCCCTTAGTCACGGTACTATAGGGTGCTGGGGGACTTCCTGTGATGCACTGGAGCATTTCTTCTTCACTCCCCATGTTCTTACATGTCACTATTATATATTATTAACTTCTGTCTTTTGTCTAAAAACACCCGACTGGCCAAAGTTGCCTATCATGGGCTTGAAGCCTAAAAATGCAGCCCAGAGGAGGTGCAGGAGACTGGTTTCCTTGGAGACCACTTGAATTAGCTCTATGAGGCAACTGTTGTTGTGATTTTGTGCTATATAAATAAAACTGAACTGAATTAAATTGAATTACAACACACTGAAACAAAATTGATGGATTTTTTGTCTAATCTTGCCAAAACTTTTCGTGTACTCCACATAAATTATGGCAATTTCATTTATGTAGCACACATCATTATGCTCAAACTCAATGTACTTAACGCAGAAGATAAAAACATAACCTGTGTAGGTTTACAATGAAAACAGCAAAATAAAACTTTACAAAGAAGCAAAATACAAGTTAACATACACACACTCAGAGTGTAAATTAAATTAAATGAATTAGAAATAAAATACACATTGATATGGGGTACATCATATTTTATTGATCCCAGTAGGGAAAAGTATTATGAGCAGTCCCACACTCATACAGTCTTCTGTGGTACTGAAGTAAAACACAGTTAAGACTGGAGGGGCTCTGTGTTTATTGTAATTTAGAGAGAGTAGAGAAATGATGTCAGACTGAGAGGACAATGAAGGTGAAGTTTCATCACCACAGTGAATCATAAACTTCCTCATATCAGCCCATCCTGCTTTTGACCTTTGACTCCGGATGTTTCCATGACTCAAGAGAGTTGTTAAAGACATTTCCATTGCTATTGTTTGAGTGTGTGATGAAATACATGAGGAAAAAAAAACAGCTTCAGAAATATTCAGTTTTCAGTTTGCTACTTTTTTCTATTGCTGCAATAAACATTGATTTTAATAAATTTGGCACAAACACCCCCCCCTCTACAATCCTGAAAAAAGAGCAGGAAAAACTAAACTGAGGCGACTCCGGTGACGGTGTCTGGGTGGACCGCTTCAGGTCAGTTGTACATGGTCATGTGGAGCCACTGGAACCAATCAGAGGGCAGAAAACATTTAAGCGTTATATATCATTATATACATTAAAGCTGACATTATACTAACTGTATTACACCTGATATCTCTCTATTGTGTCTTTTCAAAACTATTAGTTACTGAAGCAAATAAAGAGGAAGGTCTCACACATTAAAAGTATGACTTCCTTTAAATGTTAATGGGGTGTTTTTGCATCAACCTTTAAAAAACACAGAAACAAACAGTAACTGTGACATGTTTAAAGGTTTTTATCCCCCTCTGGCAGATATGCAAAGCCTGTTTCTTTTTCCAGCTGGCTTGATTAATGAATTTTAAGCCACTCTTTCTGCAAATCACTCAAGCAGCAACCTGAAAAATGAAGCCAATGCTGAAAACTGCAGTTCCTCTAATGGTCACTTGACACTGATTCCAAAAATGAGTCAATTCCCAAAGACCCCTGCATTAAAATGTCCAACTTTACAGGAGAAATAAAAACGTTTACACCCTGATACAAAATGATTTGGCCTCCCCCTTTATAACAACTGTATGGGGTTAATTTTTTTCATAACTCATCCATTTAAATACTGGTAAGGCCTAAGGGCCACTTTGTTGACAGGTGCCTTTTGAAGCATTTTAATGCACTTATCTAACAAATAATAAACTGTGCAGCAAAGAGTGTGTCAAAGTGAAAGTGTAGTATTTTCTTAGTCCGTTACTAACTAATTAGCAGATATTGATGTGGATGCAGCTTTCTAATCAAGCTTGCCAGGCTTAGCTGATAACTTTGCACCCATCCTCTTGTACAAATATGATCAATTCTGCACAATTCTGGCTACGAAAAACAACGGTAACATTTTATAACACTGCTTGCGAGTAATTAAGTGTATTTTATTTGAAATGACAAGTATTTTACAGGAAAGGAGACACACATTATACTGTAAGTAATTTTAAGTATTTACGCTGTACTTAAAATTACATCCTTAGTCTCGGGCTGTATTATAAAGTGTTACCCAAACTTGTGCATGACTTGGCTCCGTCCATACTGTTTATGAGATCACTTCATGTTCTGAGATATTTTAGTCTGCCTTACACGCACAGCCCACTTAAAATCAGGCTCAGTTTCACTTTCTTGACTGTTTGTGTTATGCTTGTATTTCTGATTTGGATGGTTTGCTGTAGCTCTCACTGCCACACATTCCCAAAGCTGAGTATTTACCGCTCCACGTTTAAGAGTTGGTGAGGTGATCTTTGCATCAAATGCTGCTCCTTTTTGGAGACTTTAGAGGTTTTTGCAACAAGGTTTCCTTCTGATCACTCCCTCATATAGAAACTGCATCAGTGCTGCACAATTAATCGGTACATCACCACTCTGCTGTTAGCTAAAGCTTCCTGCAGCTTCTCTGCAGTTATGTGGGTGTTTATCTTTGCTTTCCTGCCCAGAAGACATCCAGCTTCATCTTAAAGTTTTCTTGCCCTTCCAGATCTTCCACAGTTAACTGTTATTTCTTCATGATATTTCATACAGTGCAAACTGCAGAGCTGGAAGCAATTTCATATGTATTTATAGCCTCTGTATGCATCAGTTAGCCGTCAGCTCCTCGATCTGTTACTTAGAGAAGTTTGAGGTTATGTTATAAGAATATTTGAAGAGTCACAGACTTTATCAGCTGATATTTCCTGAGAACAACTTGTCACCCACTGTACAAGTCCTAACAATTCAGGTTAGGCCTCACAAACTGCTGCACATGCCACGATTCCTGTTTCCATTTGTTCTGTTTTGAAGATCACAGGATATAAAGTGACAGCACTCTGACATTTAAAGAAAGGCTTATTTTAAAGCCAGCACGCTCAGGGCTTGTATTAATGAATTTACTTCAAAAATCAACAAAATATGCAGTGCACCCTGGGCTGCAAAAACTCTAAGCTATATTCATACCTGTCTGTAGCTGATGGTTACTGTTCCCATTCCCATCATGTCATATGCTTGAAATTTGTCTGCAAAAGACAAAAAGGCAAGATTCACACACACCTAATGTTCAGAGAATTATGAATGAGCTGCTGAACTGAATTACAGGAGTTTTCCAAACATTCCTGCAAATGCTGCACATCCATCTGTAAAGAAACTGTCAGTTTTCTCAAATTAGAGATAAGCATATAAATAAATGTTAGGTTTAAAGATACTTTAAATCTCCAGTTACTCCCAATTTCAGTTGAGTTTAGTTGGATGATAGTGAATCTTTTAGTCTGAGGTTTCTAATGCAGCACAGAAAGGCCGAAACAACACAAACCCACCCTCCTGTGTGAAAGGTTAAAATCTTAAGATTTTAACATTTTAATGGTTTGTGACTTAAAGAGTCTAAATTAAGCATAGAGCTTGTGTTCAGTATTTCCTTCGGTTATTTGCCTGGGTTAATATTCACTTATTTAGTCAATCTTAAATGTCCCTTTTGACATAAAGTTTATAGACATATGGTTCACTTCCCCTCACCCCCAACCAGCTGCAGCAGATGGCTGTCCCTCCCTGAGCCTGGTTCTGCTGGAGGTTTCTTCCTGTTAAAAGGGAGTTTTTCCTTCTCAGTGTCACTAAGTGCTGCTCACAGGGGATCATCTGAGTGTTGGAGTTTAATCCTACAGTCTAATCTTTCTTTGAGAAAATTATCTGTGTACTTCCTCATCTTTTAACCCATTTCTGACCGTTTTATTTATAAGGCTCTAAAATGTTGTTGAGTGATTTTTCAATGCATTTTTCAGTAAATACTTTAATAATACGATGTTTGGAAACAATGTGTGCAGTGTCACATGTTTAGAGTATATGACTTTCTGGTTGCACTTTGAGAAGAGGATAGCTGCCTCAAAGCTCCCAAAGAAAACGTTAGTAAAATATGTTAAAATAAACAGAGGGCAAATATCTTTATGGTGTCTGGTAATGTTATATGCATTTGCAATTACTCAAACTTGTTTGGTGTGTTTGCAGCACGAGTCAATATGTTAATAGTCACAATTGTGACCGGTCATAAAACACACTTTTTCTCCTACTTTTCCACATTTAAAAAAAAAAAAAAAGATTATTCTTGATTATTCCAAAGGGCTATCAATGACACATGATTTAAATATTTTAATGTCTGGAAAAAATTGAGGATTAAATGGGTTAAGGAAATAAGCAGCCCTGAATGTTCTTTGTTTTCTTTCTTTGAAGAATTGACAGGAAGTGAAAATCTTAAAAACACATGACTTTAGTTGACATTAAAACATCACATAAGTGATTATAAGCCAAAGAAGCTTAGGTTTAAATAGGTTTGAAATATTTTTTTGGTAAATAAAAAAAAAAAATGGAAGCAAATATCTTTAGTTTTTGTTAATTTGGTCAAAATTTGGAATACAACTAGCTTGAGGATATCTTGGTGGACATGACTACTGAAAAACACCTCACATATAAAACAATAAAAACTATACTGAAATGAGCAAACCTACTCTGGAAACTAAACAGAAAATTAAACACAAAGGGAACTAGTGAAAAATAAAGCTCTACATTAACTCTTTTCTCTGCTCAGTTATAAAACAAATCGGATGCAATGTCTTCATCTTCCTGGACCGACAACACGTTTCCACCTGACAGCATCTCAGCTGTTTTCTGTTCTGACTTATGAAAACATCTCTCTCTTCTCGGCTTCCTCTCTTCGTCTCTCTTCCTCTTGTTTCTCCTCCCTTTTTTCCCACGCCTCCTCTGTCACCTCATCATCCTCTCCCTCTCCCTCTCTCTCTCCTCTGTCATCCTCTGCTTCTTTCTCCTGTGGCCTTGTGATGTTAATTACCAGCAGGATATGATGATTAAAACCACTTGCTCTTTCTAATTTGTACCATTCAGCTCCTCTGAATGACACAAAGCTGTAATAATGCTATAAAATCTTTTTTTTTTCTCCCTGATCCTTCTTCTTTTCCCCCCACATCACCCCCTCTTACGGATCATGCTCTCCAGTTTCATCAGCAGGTACAGGAAGCCGGGGTAACTGATGGTCATGTCTGGCTCTGTGTATCTCAGTCCAACGAGTTGCATCACCAGATCATCCACCATGATGCCTGCAGCAGAGACAGATCGAACAGACAAACACAGGTGGGAATAAGACACTTCACTGAACAGGTGCAGAGGCAGCAGGTGGGATATTTCTTTTTTCTCAATAAACTTCACATATGTACAGGTACTACATATATGACCCCACACTGCTTTCCCGTATCCTAGCCACTCCATAGGCCAATTCCTATAAAAAAAAAACTTTGAAAAGTGGTAGGAACTTGAAGGTTAAAAGTAAATAGTAGCTCCCATGTGAGTGACGTGTTAAAGATGAACCAAAATGTTTGTGTGATGTGATTTTTATGACATCAGAAGGAAAGTTCTCCACAGCAAATTTTCAATACATTTGATACGGTGTATCCATACTTAACCATTAGAGATGATCAAAACTGTAGTGAAAATTTCTACCCTTACTTAATTCATTTATTTACTTAATTGAATGCTCTCTGATGTAAAAAATTAGTTTACAAATAACATGACAACTTGAGAAAAATAGGATGTCAATTACATATGTGACCATAATTCCACCTTTTAGAATCAAAGATGTAAAAATAAAGGTGTTTGGCTCCCTCTGGTGGTCAGCTTTTTACTGACAGCCATAGACCCTCAACAGTCAAACCAACACAGGGTGAAAAAGTGTTATAAGAGAGTTTAAAGTGTGAGGGGACACTGTGTGTGCCACCTGCTGCTTTCAGTGAGGGGATGACCTCCTGATACTCGAGGCGCTGAGTTTTGTTCTTGTCAGACATCAGGAAGATATCCTAAAGAGAGATTAAACACAGTAAGAAATGAATAGATGAAAAGCTGCTAAAATCTCTCACACACACTAATGCCATACTGAGAGGTGTGGGGCAGAGTTTTGTTTCAGATAATTTTATAATGCAAATGTTGTCCACTTTTTGCACCACTTGAATCAGTTTGTGACAGTCTTCTGAGAGCAAAATAGTGCAACAAACATAGACATCAGATAGAATCACAGTGCTTCAGAGCAGAGTTAGAAAAGTTTTGTAGATGTTATTTTTATTTTATTTTCAGTGTTTGATTTTAATTCTCCTAGTTTCCAGCCTGAGTTTGCCTGTTTTAGTCTGTTTTTTTATGATTTAAAAAAGTTTTTATAATCCTACACTGTGCCCTGACATGCAGCTTCCCAGAAATGTACCTGACTATGCATCGATGCTGACCTCCACAACTGTGACTGGTCTGTTTGCTAGTAATATATGGTTTAAACACATTGATTGGCACAAGGATATTACTGCAGTAATATACAGGCTATAACTGTATTATGCAAATGCAACAGCTAGTACTCTAGTGTACACATGCATATTTTTTTGTTGTCATATCTCTAACAATATTTATTGACTCAGGAGGTGAAACATGTGACTGTCTATCAGAGCCTGTGTAGCTCAGTTGGCAGAATTTCACACTTTTAATCTAGGAGTCCAAGGTTCAAGTCCCTGTTCAGGTGAGGCTTGTTTTAAGACAAACACATAGACGGTGTGTAAGGAGTAAGATCTCCAGCTGCACAGAATCACGTGTCTGCATTCAGCTTCTACTACAGCTGTAATGTTGGCAATGTCCTGTGTTACTGGTGATGACCTTACCGTCCACCCCCTGATCTTGTCCCATAGACTCTGGAACTCGGGCCAGTTTAGCTGAGCGACGCCTTGGCTCTGGAAAAATTCTGAGGTCAAGGAAATTAAACCAAAAAACATCCCAGCAGTCCTCAGTGGACACGGAGCTGATAGGCTGCTGAGAGTCAGCTGACAACAGATGTGTGAAGTGTAAGAACTTATAAATATTAGCAGCAAACAAATTCTGATGATTCACAGGTGAGACTTCTGTGTTGTACTTGGTTTCATAGAAATGCCCCACACTTCCAGCAGCTCTCACTTTCATTCATTAATCATCAGCTTTCTTGTAGAAACTTTGGATTAAATGTTATAAAGGCTAATAAGCTTTTCAATGATTCATCAAGGTCATGTTTGATGCAAATTGATGCAACATGTTTAAAAGACATGGGGGGTGGGCCTTGCATAGAGCCTGGATAGCTCAGTCGGTAGAGCATCAGACTTTTAATCTGAGGGTCCAGGGTTCAAGTCCCTGTTCAGGTGAAGCTGCTAAATTGGAGGGTCTTCCTTGTTGACTCTGTCATAGAAGTGTAATTAAATTGGATGGATGGATGAAAAAACTGACTGATGATTATCAAGAAAACAAAATCAGCTCTTCATAGTGTGGGAATTTAAAATTGCAGATCCTTTTCCTGCTGTATTCAAACATATATGTAATTTTTTCAACATCTAGTTGCACATATGTGACCTGAGCTGCTAGAACCTGGATAGCTCAGCCCGTACAGCATCAGGCTGAGGGTCCAGGGCTCGAGTACCTGTTCAGGAGGTCTAAATTTCAAGTTGCCTATTACACTGGAAAAGAAAATTAATGTAATGGCCTTGTGGCCAGAATGTGTTTGAAACACAATCAAAACTAAAAGAAATGTTTTTCTTACATCAAATACACTCAATTATTTTTTAGGCAAGAATTTAGAATCTTCAAATTTCAGTTTTTCAAGATAGAGCATATTTGTAAAAGTACTCCAACATTGTGAGGCCCTGCTGGCATTAACAGCCAACTCACCTTTCCAAGTATCAGCTGACTGGGCGGAGTTCATGATACATGCTGATTACAGCCTGCTCCAGCATACTGTTTTCAAAACCCCCACAGAGGGTATACATGGGATATAATTCACATAGGTGATATCAAACATGTGATGTTTGATTTATTTATTTTTATTATTAGTGCTTATCATTTAGGAATGTACACAGGTTTAACCCCAGTACAGATTTTCAGAACTGTATGGTTTATACTGGCTCACCTCACACTCACCTCACTACAAATGTTTTTGCAGTTTGACCCGACACAGTGTCACAAGAACCAGGTCACTGTTCAAAGGCCTTTGTTCATGCATGGACTCAATTAAATGCCACATGGACTTTATACTGTGGGCTGGCAGCTCCTTGCCTGTAACATGCATGTATATTGATCTTTCTGTCTTATATGATAGGGATCAGGTTTTTATCAAAGGCCGTATAGAGCAGTGAAAATCATAATTATGTAAAATCTACTAAGTCAATGATCCCCCAACAGTTGAACTTGGTAGTTAAACCTGTGGATAAACAGTTGAATTTGTTTGATAGAAGTGTCTCAAGATCAGTTGAAAAAGTTTTTCCCAAACTGCCAAAAGTTTAAAGAGCAAAGAGAAACACTGCACGCTGTGGTCGTGACATATTATCTACTACTGCAAATACTTCATCGTACCTTTATTCTCTGTGAGATACACTCATGAGAGTTTTTTAAGGATACATCCATGAGGACCACCAGGCTCTTGCAGTGCTCCAAAGCCAAGTACTTCTCACTTCCTGCCAGCACTGAACACAGCAAGGAACGATTACCAGAGGACACTTTAACATACAGATATGATGTAAAACAAAAAGTGTAAAGCAGTGGGTGAGACTGGGCCTGCTTTTCTTCATCAGCATTGTAAATACTGGTAGATTTTTAGCTGTGAATGCTGATGTTGTTATGTTAATGAACCCTAAATAGGCAGTTTCAGTGGTGGTGGGTGCAGGGCTGTGTAGGTGAGTATCTTTGGTGACAAAACTCTGCTCCATGGACATGCAGTAGTTCTGCAGAAAGCAAACATCCTCAAACATTTTTTTATTGCAGAAGATCTACAGTACATCGTCTGTTGTGGCACAGAATAACTCAGACCTCCTCAGCTCCTGTGAAAATCTGTCACCTTCTTTTCAATCTGCCACTGGCTTTATAGCAGAACGTAACGCTCAACCATGTGACCATGTGATACTACAGTCAAATCAGGTTTTCCTTTTTGGGCGTCACGGGTTGGACTGGAACAGTTCTGGCCCTCAGAGAGTTAAAGTTTTAAAACAATATTCTGCTAAAAGAAATATGACTGAGCCAGTCTATTAACCCACTCCTGAAAGCAGACCGAAGGATTACTGACCTCCTCCCTGAATGGCCTCAGTCAGAAGGTTGTAGAGGTGCAGTGGTTTGCAAAGTCCCTTCTTATGACACAAGAAAGATATAAAGGGTCAGTGCATCACCTCCTCTTTCAAAACAGCTTATAAAAGAAGAGATTCCACAGTAGCTGTGCTTTAATCTCACCTTGTTGCAGTGCTTCTTAAACAGTTGTCTGATAGCCTGAGGTGAAGGAAGGGCAGCTTGGTGAGGTAATGGAAGCTGGAGGAAGAAATACAGAGGAAATGACCACACTGGGTATCTCATTAGTTATTTCCATGGGATATAACTTTAATTAATATTTTAACTCATTTGGCAATTTTAGTAAAATCAAAAACCTTTATCTGCCCATTATCTAAATACAAAGCATGCACTGGGAAGAGATAACTACACCTTCAAACAGCTGTCACAGGGCTGAAACATGATGAACAGGCAAGTATTCACAGCTACTTTCACTCACACGTTCTCACTACTAGAGTTGCTCTTTTGTTTTAATTTAATTCAATTCTATTTTATTTATATAGCGCCAAATCACTACAACAGTCGCTTCAAGGCGCTTTATATTGTAAGGTAAAGACCCTACAATAATATAGAGAAAAACCTAACAATCAGATAATCCCCTATGAGCAAGCACTTGGTGACAGTGGGAAGGAAAAACTCCCTTTTAACAGGAAGAAACCTCCAGCAGAACCAGGCTCAGAGAGGGTCAGCCATCTGCCGCGACCGGTTGGGGGTGGGGGGAGGAAGACAAAGACATGCTGTGGAAAAAAGCCAGAGATTAATAATAACTCATGATTAAATGCAGAGTGGTGTATAAACACATAGAGAGTGAACAGAGGTGAAAGAAGGAGAAACACTCAGTGCATCATGGGAAACCTCCAGCAGCCTAGACTTATTGTAGCATAACTAAGGGAGGATTCAGGGTCACCTGATCCAGCCCTAACTATAAGCTTTATCAAAATGGAAAGCTTTAAGCCTAATCTTAAAAGTAGAGAGGGTGTCTGTCTCCTGAATCCAAACTGGGAGCTGATTCCACAGAAGAGGGGCCTGAAAGCTGAAGGCTCTGCCTCCCATTCTACTTTTAATTATTCAAGACCTTTAAGGATTTTAAATTCAATTCTGGATTTAACAGGGAGCCAATGAAGAGAAGCCAATATGGGAGAAATATGCTCTCTCTTTCTAGTCCCTGTCAGTACTCTCGCTGCAGCATTTTGGATCATCTGAAGGTTTTTCAGGGAGTTTTTAGGACACCCTGATAATAATGAATTAGCTATCAGCTCACACAACGGAGTGTCAGCAGCTGCGGCGCCACCTTTTCTTCACGTTTCCCTACAAACAGAACCAGCGGCCCCTCCCACTCTACGTTGAAGAGAAGACACACCTTTGGTTCTGCTCCAGGTGTAGGTAGCTTTTTGGATGTTGATGAAACCAGGTCATGCTGCTTTGAAATTTCTTTGTGCAAAGAGCTCAGCAGGAGTTTCAGGCTGTAACTTTCCATATTTGAACACAAACAGCTGAAAACTAATGGAAATAAGGGAAGAACAAAATCAAATAAAAAACTTCCAGTGATTTGCAGTATGTTACTGTAGCTAGTGTGAGATTTCTGGCTGTCTCTTGCCAACACTTACTGCCAAAATTCCTTCACAGTTCTTCAATCTGTTTACTTTTAGACAGAAGCGGTTTGTCGAGTTTTGCTTGCAGGTGTCGATTTGTTGAGCTGAAATGACGACTGTCACCGAGCAGTTGTACAAAGTCGCCTAGCAAGGTGGTTAATGTCTGAGTCGGTTTCACGTAGCTGTGTAGAAGCTGTAAAAGTTGATACTGTGCTAAATGATCGAAGCTAAAGCTAGTAGGTCCCAGGTAAAGTGTCAGCATTTTGAACAGCGTAGAAATAAAACCACAGCACTGTCACAGTGTAGCAGCCAAGCATGCCAGTGTTACAGGCTGTGTTAAAGCAGTTAAAGCGAATCTGTTCTGTTTTCCCTTATTTTCTGTCACATATATCTTGCTCATATTAAACATCACCAAAGTTTCAGATACTGAGCTCAGAGTTTGTTGAAGTAATCACTGGGAGCCAAAAGCTCAGACTTTTTTCAGTTTCACAGTTTTTTTCTACTCTTTGATCTGATTGATATCATAGACAGGATATCCTTAAATGGTCATCTCATCTCACCCACTTCTGTTTACAAGGGCCAGCGAATGAAACAAATGCTGGTTTAAAGGACAGAGGATGAACTGAGGGGCAACGTCAAGGCCAAATGTTCAATAAATAGTCATGAGTTTGAGCTTCTCTGGTTCAAGGTTAATAATACAGTGCTCAGAATTAGCATAGGAGGACCCTTTCAAGCACACGGCTTAATTGGTTTAATCTCTTAGTATAGACATGCCTCGTCTAAACAGTTTAGCAGCCAGTTGAGTTGGAGTTGGTTTGGGTCGGGTCGAGTTGAGCTGAGTTGAGCTGGGTTGGATTCAGTTGAGTTGGGTTAGGTTGAGCTGGGTTGAGTCGGGCTGAGTTGGGTTGAGTTGAGTTGAGTTGTGTTGGGTTGGGTTGGGGTTCAGTTGATATGAGTTTAGCTGAACTCGGGTTGAGTTGGGTTGGGTTGAGTTGAGTTGTGTTGGGTTGGGTTGGGGTTCAGTTGATATGAGTTTAGCTGAACTCAGGGGTTGAGTTGGGTTGGGTTGTTTAAAGCTGGGTTGGCTCAAGTTGGGTTGAGTTGTGTTGGGTCGAGTTGACGTGTTGGGTTGGGTTGAGTAGAGTTGGGTTGTGTTGAGTTGATATGAGTTGAGCTGAGCTCAGGAGTTGAGTTGGGTTGGGTTGTTTAAAGCTGGGTTGGCTCAAGTTGGGTTGAGTTGTGTTGGGTCGTGTTGAGTTGATATGAGTTGAGCTGAGCTCAGGAGTTGTTGGTTTGGGTTGGGTTGGGTTGAATAGAGTTGGGTTGGTTGTGTTAAAGTGTGTGCACAGCAGTAAAATGTAAACAGCTGGATGAAGCCTGTGTGTTA
>VUQS01068975.1:0-20682 GCA_015108495.1 Heterochromis multidens
CGCAAAGAAAAAGTACACAGCTGTGATTTACTGTGCAGGGGCCTCTGGAAGAGATTTAAAATGAAAATGTCCATGTAAGAGTTTCATACCTTTCTTTCTTTCATGTGTGTGCTGCAGCAGTCTTATGCTCTCATTGGTTGAGACGCGTGATGACGCCCATCCCAAGCCTGTACATCCCACCACCTGTGACCCATGTTTTTGTGTATTCAGAGCCAGTGAGCAACGGACTTTCAATAATAATAATAAAACTGCGTTAACGCGATAATAACGCGTTAACTTGCCCAGCCCTAATATATTTATTGGCAGAGCTTGTCCAAAACCAGCTAAAACCTAAAATCCTACAGGTTCACGTAAGTATTGCTGCATGGGTGTAGAGGTTAGATACCATAAACTACTTTTGCCTACATCTATTGTTAGTGTGATGTTGTTTCACTAATGATGTTTGAATTTTCATTGGCTTCACTTCAAAAGTTCCATTATCCTGTTTAGAATTTTTTTTTTTTTTTTTTTGTCTGCTCAACCATGCCTACATCCTGAAATATATTCACCGTGACGTTAACCGCATATGTAGCCTGTGTGTTGTCACCCCCAGCCATGGCTTTCCAGTCATGCAGAACTAGTAACAGACACAGCTCAGTGAGCAAGGGCCAAATGTGTTTACTCATCATTAGTGTGTGTTCATGAACTGGATGCATTAAACAGGTTTTTTATACAAGGAATCGATGTACCCCACTGATCAAAGGTTAATGAATAAATAACACAAAGGTCAACTTTTTTTAGGCAAAAACGGCCCTTTTGCAGTGGTAAAATATCACAACGTAACATCTTACATCACGCAGACCAGAAGCAATGAAAGTCTTTTTCTGATACAGAATCCCTGAAGAGGAAGGAAAAAAAACACTTTTTTTTTTCTCTCATACAGGCTGAAGACCAAAAACAGCAGCACACAAGTATCTCAACCTGGTAGTGTTTCAGTTTAGTGCTGAGTTAGTTGAAGCTCCTGGCCTACATCTTCAGCTAAAGGACAATCTCCCTTTTCACTATTCCAGTGTACTGTTGACCCTCTCTGTAGAAAATGCATCACATACTGCTGAGGCTACAGCTTCCTAAATCAAGCTGTGTTTGGAACATATGGATTTCTGCACTATAAAACAAGAGGTGGCAGTGTACTTTACCAAAGACAGAAGACATCTTTTAAATCAAGTCACGACCCTTTCTCCTTCCAGTACCCTTCCTCATCTCCCCATGGAATCCAACTGGGATTAAAACTACCACATCTACATTCAGACACACTGCAGACAGAGCAAAAGGGGATGTGTATTTGCAAGAGAGAAGGAAAGAGAGTGGGCGTGACTCAATCGGTGTGCTACCGAGTGTGTATGGGAACCTGTAAGTGCAGGAGGCAGAGAAAGAAAGTGTATGTGTGGACTGAATTCACCGGCTCAGAACAGTCAACTCCCCCTGACACTGGCCGCTCTGCAGAAGCTCTGGAAGGCAGTAATGAAGAAAGGAAGGAAATGAGCAGGAGAAAAGGGCTGAAAGAAAATAATTAAACGTTTATCTCCAGATTCATTTAATTAGTTCTCTGGCTCTACACTAATCTTCCGCCTTTTTGCTTAGCTTTGCCTCTTTAGTTCACTTTGAGTCCACTCTTGCCCTTCACAATGAAGGCGGTCCTTGTCATTATCCAAAACTTGCTACTGGCTAGCGTTTTTTTTTTGTTTTGTTTTTTTTTTTTAATTGAGGAAAAGCAGATTGTACATTAATTGAAATGCACCTATTATACATCATCTATTTATGAGCATGTATGTTACATTTTAGACCTAATTTCTGTTGGAAAATCTTTATGTTCTCATATATATATATTAGTATTCATATAAGTAAATATAATTAAATCAATACTATTATGAAAGCTTATTGAGCTGAGAAAGAAAATTATATATTTTGCATGCTGTACGAATTAAATTGTTGTTTGAACTGAGTAAATGCGAGTTCTCTAACACAGGCTCCTGCATAGCCTCACAAAATATAAATGCTCAAGAACAAGCACCAGGCACTTAAACACACTCTGTAACTCTCTCAGCTGACAATGTATGTCTCTCGGGTAGAATTAGCTCTCTGTTTCTTGTCCTTGATTACACTCCCCTCACAACTTAAGACTGATACTATTCATCACCACACTCAGACACATAGACACACACACACATGGGGAACACAAACATCAACCCATCCATTTGTAACTAATTACACCAGCCTTGGTTCTCATCTCAAGGTGAAGCTGTCTTTGTTGCCTGAAGGGCCCCAAACTCTCAGTTGCTTATAGACTTGTTTATACTCTTGGTTTGAGGTATGGTTGTCTTTGTAAATTTAAGTTCTACTTTTATTAAACCTTTAATATATATGGGTAGTTTGAAGTTTTGTTCAGAGCAAGAACACTGACAGAAACTACTAATAATTAGTGCATGTAGTAAAAATACAATGTGGAATACATTATTTTTGTTTCTTGCCTTATTGAAAATTTTACTCTGAAATATACAGTACTGTGCAAAAGTCTTGAGACACCCATCATTTCTTTGCATTTTGCTTCCAAGGCACCTAACTCAAGGGATGAACCAGTGTTATATTAGTGCAGGCAACTTAGCAGAGAACCCATTTTTAATCTTTAAGCAGCCTGTCACAAAAACAAATAACATGTCTTATAGGGTGATGAATCCACATTTTGGTCAGTATGTAAGGAGGAAGTCAGGAGAGAGGTACAGCAGTGTCTATTGCCATCTGTAAAACACTGTCATGGTTTGGGGCTGCACCTCAGTCAGTGGTGTTGGGGATATTGTCAAAATTGATGGAATTATGAACACAGAAAAATAATATCAGATTTTGCTCCATCACACAATGCCATCTGGAAACCATCTGATTGGCAACAGCTTTATTTTTTAGCATAACAATGATCCCAAACACACTGCCAATGCAGTAACACCATATCTGGATTGAAAAACACGTAACGGAACACTATCGGTCATCGACTGGCCTCCCCAGAGCCCGGACCGCAACATTATTGAAGCAGTGTGGGTGTTCCTTGAAGAAGCCTGGAGAACTATTCCTGAAGACTACTTAAAGAAATGGCAAGAAAGCTGTCTGAGTTCACGCTATGTTGAAGAATAAAGGTGGTCATACCAAATATTGACTTTCAAACTTGTTAGAATTGTACAAACTGTGCTTTTAATTTTTATACACTATTTTCATGAATGTTTGCACATGCTTCAGTATTTCAGTTTCCCATTTTTCCCAGCAAAATATAAAGAAATGATGGGTGTCTCAAGACTTTTGCACAGAAGATCATTTAAATCTTTTCAAGTTTCCAGATTCTACTATAATCAGGCCAATGTTAGCCTTATGTTACCAATCTCTCACCTGGGTGGAATTGACAATATCTATTAGGAGTTAACAGCCCTCTGCAGATGGCATTAGTATTGCCAGAGGACATCTAGAGAAGGTAATTATTACCTCAGCAGCTCTGTGAATTTCATCCCATCCAGCTGAAATAGCCATTTTTAGCAATTATCCCTGGCCTCCCCAATAAAACATCCAACAGAAATGAATCCTGGAAAACTCTGCCTGCAATGCTTTTTCAACCTGTAAACCTATTTCAGTATTTTGAGCCTCGTCTCAGTGATTGGTTGGGAGTTGAAAGAATAATTATGAAGCAGTTTGGCTGACGTGCAATATGTTACACAGTAGATTTCAAGGCCCTGTAGCACAAAACATAAATCTGTCTTGTTCGATAGCAATCATTAGGGCAAGTTTAAGTTTCAGAGTTCGCTGGTGGGTATACACAGTAATCAACACTACTACACATAGGCTATATGCTCTGGTACAGCACTAGGCCATGGTGAAATGTTCCTTAGTGCCTTTGCTATATGTTGATCAGTGCTTCAGTTAGATGTGTAGTGTCTCTTTCAGCTCCAGTGGTTTTCTTGACAGGGATGAGAACTCCCCATATTCCCCTATGACAGAGCAAGACAGGGTGCTGGGGAGACAGAAGTACAGAGAGAGAGAGAGAGAGAGAGAGAGAGAGAGAGAGGATTAGTGTGTGCATGTGTATGTATATGTTTATACCCTCTATTCTCTGTCCCTATTTGGCCTCATAGAGATCAGGGAGAGAGAAACCTCAGCCAGTTGCTGCTAAGCCCCAAAAGTAATTTCAGCTATATTATTGCAGCAGCTGGTACACATAGGTGTGTTTGTATGTGTGTTTTTGTGCGTTTGCAGCTTATGCCAGGCTGTGGTGTATGTGTGTTTTAACTCTGATTTTATATATGCATATTTGTTTATGTGTGTCTATATGCTTATGCAAGAAGGTATGTGGTTTTTTTTTTTTTGTGTGTGTATGTGTGTGTGTGGTTTGTGCCCGTTTGCTGTTTTTTACGTCTGTGTTTCGTGTTTTCAGGGAACGGAAATCTTCCTGCACAACTTAAAAGCACTTTCAAGCCTCTTCACCGTTCTGCTCCAGTAACTTAAGGTTTTTCTCTTTCTCTCCCTCATGTTTTATTTTATTTTTTTCATTTTTTCATCTATGTCGGCAGAAGGGCTCTAGGGTCACAGTTAAAATAAATGACAAGAACCAACGTTTGCAGGCACACAAAAAGAAAAAAAAAAAAACTTTGTGGCTGTAAAACCTCAAGGTGCTTTGAGAGCTCCACCGCAGAGCTTCAACCCAAAATATCTCTATCTCCTAAAAAGTATAGTTTAGAAAACCAAACAAGGGGGTTAAATAATTTAACATACATGAACTCACTCAGAGTCTTCCCTACCATTATAAGTCTTTAGCTGCAGCACCTATTTTTTTTTCTTTTTTATTCACAGCACCTAAAGCAGTTGAACAGGGGAAAAAAAAAACCCAGAATTTTCTCTACTGCATTTTGGTGTCCACAGCCTCTTGTCTCTACTTGACACAAAGTGGACAGAAGGAAGCTGGTGATGAAGACCCGAAGATGTCAAAAATATTTTTTTTCTAGAGTTATCAACTATGGTTGTTACTGCAAATAAGTCCAACATAGTGTAACACTGTAAACTTCACCACAATACAGCAACTGCCTAGTATTTTCATGGAACCTTTGAATAACACAGAATTATTCTACAGTGTGTTTTTCAAGACATAATATATAGATTCAGTATCTGATTTCTTTCTTATTACTGAACAAGTGTCTCCATGTTGTCAGCTTGAAACAATAGCAAGCTTGGCACATAAAAAAAACAAACAAAACAAAACAAAAAACTCACTCAACATTATTAATGTGTCAATCTGCCTATTTGGAGCGCCATTCTGGATCATTCTGGCCCATTTTAACCCCGGTTACAAAGATTATTTATGTGATTTGCCATTTTACAGTTGTTATCAGCAGGGGTTAAAGTGGGATTTGGCAGCCAACTGCATTCTACAGTACACAGGCCCATGTTACATTTGCCATTATAGCTGCTGGAATGAAGAACATAAGCTCAATTCAATACAGAATATTCAGAACCAATGTTATTATAGTTAACTAAAACTAAAGTAAAAACTAAAATACACGTAAAAAGCATTTTAGTTATCTAAAAAAAAAAATAAAAACTAGACTTTTAAGAAAAGTTAAAACTAACTGAAATGATTTTTGAACTTGGAAAACTAACTAAAAATAAAAAAAAAATATGTACATAGGAAATATCCTTAGTTTTATTACTTGTTAATCTTGTAAAATTTGTTATCATAACTTAGTTGATTAGGCTTTGATACACGTGTTTATTGAGACTTTGGATGTCTACAAGACTGAGAGTCGACTACTTTCAAAAAGTTCTGTGTTTTTATTGTAATGCCATTGTAATGTACTGATTTTCCTAAATCTTGCCTCTGGTATATGTCCGCCATACAATAAAAGACTAAAACTAACACTGAATCTAATAAAAACTAAACATTTTTAAGTAACAAAAAGTAAACTGAAACAAGCAAACCTACTCTGAAAACTAACTGAAACTAAACTGAATTACAGACAAAAAGTCAAAACAAAACAAAAATAAAAACTAATTAGAAAATGCAAAACTATAATAACTCTGTTCAGAACACAACTTTAAAAGTTTGCTGATTTTGTACACAAATAAAATTTCAAAACCTTCTCTGCTTGAGTGCCATGTCTCTCTCTTCTAATGTCTTTAGTGCTACAAAGGACCTAACCTAGCAGTGAGCAAAGATACCACAGTCTGCCCTTCACCAGTCCAACATTGTTCATCACTGAACCACATTACTGCAAACTACCCAGTTCAGCTTGCACTTGTTATCTAGTATAAACTTTGAATAACAAATTATTATTATTATTTATTTGCTTTCAAAAAGCTTTTAAAATATGAAACATCTGGATAACTTCAGCAACGCATCATGTACAGATGCAATATCCAATAAAAAAAATCTAAATAGAATTAGAACATTACATGTAAGCTTTAAATTTCTGGTTTACC
The DNA here is from genome assembly GCA_015108495.1 of Heterochromis multidens. Lineage (NCBI taxonomy): Eukaryota > Metazoa > Chordata > Actinopteri > Cichliformes > Cichlidae > Heterochromis > Heterochromis multidens. The sequence continues at coordinate 6,487 of VUQS01068975.1, forward strand.
AAATGACACTTGCTGAGCAGTCTTGACCTTTGAAAAGAATCTCATCTTCAATTTCACTCTTTCTTTCACACGAAACAAAAAGAAGAAAGAGAAATGTAAGCTTTAAATTAACAGTTAACTGCACTGCAAGCCACAAACACAGTTGGGAGGTCCAGTTCATCAACATAAATTGGCCACCCAGCAGAAAACTGGCAGCTTTAGCCACCTGTGCTGGTACCCACCTGTCACCAAAAGTGGTCTTAATACAACTTTAATGGGTGACTAGGATAAAATTCTTTCCTGTACAGTTGTCATGAAGAAGGAATTTAGCTATAAAGATGATAAGTTAAGCTTAACATTAACATTAGACTCAAGTGGCTAAATGATGAACTGTAGTTTTTTGGCACTTTTCCCATTGGCTTCATTTTTTCAGTGGCTGTAAACATTTTTGTTGCTGCTCCTGAAACATTTTTTTTATTCTAAAGTAGTAATAGTATTGTAATTCTATTCAAAATCTATTCTGTTTTATTAATATTCACACAAATATTTCTTTATTAATGAAAAACAATCTGCAAGCATATCAAAAATCTTATAAGGAGTGTCGATAAGATAAAACCCCACCTCTAACCTCAGCACCTAATTCAACTGAAAATTTAGGAAAACCCTGTACACTTCCTATTTATCACCAATCTTGCAAAACAAACAAAAAAAAGTGTCTCTATCCCATCTATGCTGAAATGTTGACAAAACCACATATATTAATAGGATTTAATCAAACAGAGACAGAGCCTAATCAAAGCGTTTTCCACATGAGTTTAAGTAAACTTCTGTCATTTAAATGCAATCCTCTTTCATTGCATTAGGTGAAAAAAAAAAAAATCAGTTTCACCATTATAAAATCTGACACTTGGACAATTTTTGGAAAGGGCTTAGCATAGCTTAGTGACTTTAAGCTTGAAACGTCATTTGTAGAAAATGAGATTTACAGTCAGTGATCAAAGCAAAATTTAACTTTGTTTTCAGCCTGCCGTGATCACATACAAATCATTGTATGCTGATTCAAAAATGTACAGAATTGTAGCCTTTTTGCTTTTACTCAGAAAACAAATGGTGGGAGGCCAAAGTCAACCCATGACTTCAACTTGATTCATGTTTAAAAATGCTGCAAAGAAATAAGTACAATGTTGTCTGTCGGATAACTGTGAGGCAATCATGGAGTACAAGGGAAGGGAACCTGATGTTTCTTTTTAGTTTCACATAAAGCATATTGTACACAAATCCAACCAATACAGACAAGAGGTGCAGAGAGAAAAAAGCTGCAAAACATCTTATATCATTTTACAAAGTGGGTTTAACAGGATCTGAATCAGGTAAAATCTGAATGAAGCGGTTTTGTCAACAAGATTTGTAGGTGTATGCAAAATGCTGTAGAATCTGTAAAATCTGTATTGTTGGTCACAAACATCTCGCTGGTGATACTATTTATCTTTGGTAGGGAAGGTGAACGGAATACAAAACATTCTGTTATACACTCCTCACAGCCTGAACAGAGCAGTTTTAAGGCATGGAAACCAGTGGTGCAGAAAAAGAGATGTTACCTGTCACTTTCATTGTGCATCTGTAGAACTTTTGCAGTGTTTTAGCCAATGTAAATTGAGCACGTGTTTGAATTTTAATTCAGATCTTTTCATATTGTTTTTTCAATAGCTCTCAAGACAGCTGAAAAAAGAAAAAGGATTCAACTGTCTTAGAATATGTCTAAACAACACCTCAATTGGGGACTACATAGTCATAACTGAAGTCAGATCTGCATGTGCCTGAATGATAGACCAGTGACACTGATAACCTTGTTAACTTAAAGATTCACACATTATTCATTTTTGTGCCACCATTCCTTGCTGGCTGTGTTTCTTTTAGCTGGTAGTATTTAAAAATCTTGATTTCTTTATGTTTTTTGTGTTGGAAATGTGTGGCTTAGACTCAACTTATTTTTATTGGTTTTCTGATGCCAGCCCTGCCCCTTTTCTGCCACCCAACTCATACCCAACTGTGTTGGGACCTGTTAGGGTGGTTATATTTGCTGGGCTTAGTGAACCCACTTTGATATGTAACCAAAGTAGCTATCCTGTGGTGAGATGCACAGCTTTTAACACACATGCACAGACACATACCTTGATTCCTGATTAACTTATTTTGGGTATCTTCAGTTAAGTTCTGACACTATACTAAGACATCAAATTCAGATAATCGCAAAAACCAACATAGATATCCACTCGTATCATGTGTGTGTCTTTCCACTTCCCTTCTGTCAAAAATGTATACAAGCACAGACGCACATACTGTTGTCCAACAGACTGTTGATGGCCAGCTGGCAGAGGCCGATTAGTTAGGACAGCATGCAGCAGAATTACAGCTCTATCGGAACTGCTATTGCATTGTTGCTTTGACTGTGATCCATGTCGGATTGCTGGAATGCTGGGTTGCGGGAAGGGTAATCGATGTTCTTCATCTGTCTCTTTGTCTGTTTATTCCTCTGAAACCATCCTGAGTCTTTCTGATTTATTCTTTATTTCATTTCTTTGTGTTATCTTCACTTTTCACTTCTTCTGTTTTCTCATTGCCCTGCTATCCTCTGTCGGTTCCACTATAATTTTTTCCTGGGGTAAAACTGTGAGGTTGTTGGGCTACAAGTTCCTGTAATGCAGGCATGCTGCAGTTTTCCTCTTCTTCTAACACACTTCACCCTCTCTCTGTTAACTTCTTTCTGTACCTGCCCCTCTCTCATGACTTCCCCTTTCTTTTCCCTGCTCTCCATCTTGATTACCCACAGCTCATGTGTCTACTGTTCTCCCTATTATTCAAAGGAACTTGTGAAATTGAATAACTTCATTTTACTGATCTGAAATCTCCACTTTATAGAACATTAGAATACTGATGATGGCAGATGGTGTATATTTCCCCTGTGGGCCTCTTGCCTTTGTCTTACACTTCAAAAACTTCCCTTTACCCCTTCAAATTCAGAAGAGTAAGAAGAACTTAGTATGAGGCTGATGTTTGGCCCAGACAGAATAATTAAGTGCAGCACGATGTAAGTTCATACTGACTCTAAAGCTAGGAACACACACACGGAAAAAAAAATAATAAAGCCTAATCTAAAAGTTTAATCAGAAGAGCAGATGTAGAGTATATTGTTAGAACGAGGAATGACAGACAGACGGTGCACTAAAATATGATTTCCCCTAATTTTCTCTCACAAAGTTGAGCCCTCTTTGTCGAATTCAGTCAACTTGTCTGAACCCCATTCCATATACCATAAAATCTGCCACTAACTGTTTAAACTCATAATGCAATTTTTTATGAAAGGCAAAGTCAGAGGAGTCTCACCTATCAAAGCCCTGTGCTTTTCTTACATTGGCTGCCCTCATATTTACATCTAAATGACGGCTGATGGTGACAGAGGTAGCGCAGACCCAATTATGCGACAAAGTTGGCAGTGGAACCTGACAAATGATGGGCAATGGTGGAGGATTGGAGGCATTTTCAACACTCCCCACTTTAACAAACATAGCTGTGTCTCCATAGTTTGACTCTGACAGAGTAATTTATTCCCACTCTGCCAGCACGGAACCACGGATTTAAAAGTTTCACCACTTACCCAAGCTTCCCCCATTTTTCTCTCCGGAATGAAACTGTTATTATTCAAAAGAGAAATAAGAATTTATGCAGGCTTACACATGGCCTTATATCTTCACTAACTTTTTTTCCTTTTTTTCCCTTTTGTATTTTTCTTTCTCCCCTGTTTGCTGCCTTTATTTTTTTTTTTCAGAATATATGCATATTTCCTGTTCTGTAGCAAGTGTTTTAATTTATCTTGGGTGAAACACTCCTTGCCTGTATCTACCTCTCCTTTTTCTGTCCTCATCTCTTTACTGGAGGCTCAAATGCTATGAAAGTGGAATAAATCAGTTCAGTTATCTGGTAATGTATACTTAATTTGGACTTTTAAACTCCACAGAGATAACGAGGAAGAAAAGCTCGATATATGGTAAACATGATTTTCTAGATCAAAAACTTGCATAAATATGTTAAAATTTAAAAACCAGATATTTAAATGTCTGGAAGGTAGATTTTTAAAGAGTGTGCACCTCAAAAAAGTCCAACTTCACTAGAAGCCTGATTAATTTTTCTTCTTCTTGTCATCATGCTTAACAACTTCAAAAAATTATCTTCCGCTCTTTCTTTGATGGGCAGATCACGTGCTTTATATGATGTTATGTTAACACAGTTGAACTAAAACACTGCATTATTATCGTTTTATTTTTAGAGTGCTCCACTTGTGCAGTGACTTTCCACCAGTGTGTTGAGAAATAATGCTGATGATAGCAGCCACAAGAAATCACAAGACATCAAAGGGCTCTGACATTTCTGTGAAAACATAGACAAAGATAGACTGAAAATGTAACACTGTTAGCACTTTGAGTGTAAGTGTTTAAGTGAAAAAGATAGATAAATATAGATAAGAAAATATATACATTAACATTCACTGGCTACTTTATTACATCTTGTAAGTACCGGGTTGGACCCTCTTTTGCCTTCAGAACTGCCTTAATTCTTCGTGATTCAACAAGATTCAACAAGGTTCTGGAAATATTCGTCAGAGACTTTGGTCCATATTGGCATGATAGCATTAGATGGAGAGACCATATTTCTCCCATATTAGCATCTTTTTACTGGCTTCTTGTCAAGTCTGAAATTGAATTTAAAATCCTTCTCCTCACATACGTCTTGAAAAATCAGGCCTCATCATATCTTAAAGATCTCATAGTACCATATTATCCCAACTGAGCATTTTGCACTTAGACTGCAGGCTTACGTACTTCCTAGAGTTTCCAAAAGTAGAATGGGGGGCAGAGCCTTCAGCTTTCAGGCCCCTCTCCTGTGGAACCAGCTCCCAGTTGGGATTCAGGAGACAGATACCCTCTTTACTTTTAAGACAAGGCTTAAAACTTTCCTTTTTAAAAAGCTTATACTTAGAGCTGGATCAGGTGACCCTTACCCCTCCCATAGTCATGCTGCTATAGTGTCAGGCTGCTGGGAGGATTTCCATAATGCAGTGAGCATTTCATTTTTGCTCATCACTTTTCTTTCTCCTTGTTGGCTGATGGCTGCCCTTCCTTGAGTCTGGTTTCTTCCTGTTAAGAGGGCTGTCTCCCTCCACTCACCAACCTGTGTAAGCAAAGCACAAGGGAGAATACACTCTCTTATGATCTTATTTTAGTGCCATATTCAACATGAGCATGAACATTATAGAACAAACATTATAGACCAGGAAATGACTCCTTAGGTATGAATGATTGAGTGTAGTGTACTCCACCCACAGCTTTACATATATTGTATGTTAACAGCTTAAATACTGTTTGAAATTCCAGCAAAGGTGAAACAAAGGTGAACAAAATCATTACTGGGCTGAGCTGAAGTAAAAAAAAAATCATTTTTTTAAAATTATACTAAAGTTCCACACCATTTAAAACTCTTTCCAGATGTTTAAATCTTCAAAATATTTATGCACTTGAGGTTTAAAAAAAAAAAAGAAAAACAAAACAAACAGTAAAACGAATTCGTGCCTTACAGAACAACAATAACAAAAATAAATAAAAGAAAAAAAATATATTGTTTGCTGTGTCCACTTGCAATTCTCTTTGGTAAATCTCCCTGCAGTTCTCCAAGGTTCATGGCAGATGGGTTGTTTGAAGCATATTGGAGGACTTTCTCCAGTTCCTCTGTGGATTTAGACTGTCTCAGTTGCTTCAGCTTTCTCATCTGATCACAGATTGATTCAATGATGCTTAGATCAAGGCTCAATAGGGGGCATGCCCCTGTTGAAGGACTTGTTGTTCTCCTTGTTGCTAAAGTTTTTTATGAATCCGACTGTCTTTATCTTTGGGGTTGGTGTCATGCTGTTGAAAAATAAATATGAGACTGATTCGATGCTTCTCTGAAGAAAACTGTATTTGAAATAGAGTGATGTAAATATTGGAGTAGTTGCAAATTTCTAGAGTTGCTTGATTTACTTGACTGTTGTATTTTAAGAAGATACTCACATGACAGACCTTATTCAGTCATTAACATTCTAAATGGGTCCCAGTTGCAGCATTTGCTAACAGCTGACGGAAGAAAAACTTGGACCACAGTAGTGTCCTGGTGACACAATCCCAATTAAAATGGTGCATTCACTTATTCACGTTGTGTTCACAAGCTGGTGGGAAGTTTCTAAACATCTGGGGCTTCCATGATGGATGCCAACCTTAGAAAAGAAATGGTAAACAAACACTGGTATCCTGCAGCTTCAAGTAAATTAAAGCAATATTCTGCTCAAAAAAATAAAAACAAATGTAGGTGAATATAGGATACCAGAACATGCAATTTAACATCCATTTGATTTTAAGCATCAATTAGTCTGATGTGCACTAGTTTTCATTGTTTGGAGGACTGGATCTTATGATTTTCCCTGGAAAAATAAAAAATACAGACTGATCATTATAAAATGGACTAGGATCAACTGGGATCCACTGTGTAAAAAAGTTACCATAAACATCACTGGCTAACTCAAAGCAGCCTATTTAGTACTAAATTATGAATTTATCCATAATTAATTATTACTTTACTGATACCCTTATTTGTTGAGAAAAACCATTTGGTATTATTATTATTATTATTATTATTATATTAGTCTGGGGATGAGGGGGATGACTTGTCCATCACTGGGGGCGAGGTCACTGAAGCAGTTAAACAGCTCCTTGGTGGCAGGGCCCCTGGGGTGGATGAGGTTCGCCCTGAGTTCCTGAAGGCTCTGGATGTTGTAGGGCTGTCTTGGTTGACACGCCTTTGCAATGTCGCGTGGAGATCTGGGGCGGTACCTCTGGATTGGCAGACCCGCGTGCTGGTTCCCATCTTTAAGAAGGGGGACCGGAGGGTTTGCTCCAACTATATAGGGATCACACTTCTCAGCCTCCCCGGAAAAGTCTATGCCAGGGTGCTGGAAAGGAGAGTTCGTCCGTTAGTCGAACCTCGGCTGCAGGAGGAACAATGCGGTTTTCGTCCCGGTCGTGGAACACTAGACCAGCTCTTTACCCTCTCGAGGATATTTGAGGATGCATGGGAGTTTGCCCAACCAGTCTTATCCCCGGATAAGCGGAAGAAAATGGATGGATGGATGGATTATATTAGTAGCATATTGTTATCTTGTTGCCCTGCTTATTTTTATAGCAATAATTTAGGCCTTTTCATGAAGCAGTGAGTTAGGGTAAACCCACGTAAGACATCTCACATAAGAACAGAAAGCTATTTTCTTACACTTCGAAAATTAATTTACAATTTACACAAAAAGGATGCATAAGTAAACAGATGTGCAAAATAATAAGTTAGAGAAAGTTAGTAAAAAAACTAAATGTCAAATCTTGTAAAAGGGTTTCTGCCCCTATTCCCCATCAACTGGGCAAGAAGCCTGTCAGAGGCAAGTTGCTTTACAAGTTATATTGATCTATACAAACTTGGTATTTATGCACAAGATTAACTGATGTTGTTGATTAGAAGTATAATTTTTTTGTGCCTCTTTTGTCTCTGCCCATCGGGGACCCTCAGCGTGAACTTTTATTGAGAACAATTTAACCCCCATCTTACATCTTTCCTGTGCTAATGTGTTTATTTTAGCCTAATCACAATTCTGTAGCTAGCAACCAGGTAGCACAACATAATGTGTCAGCTAGCCCAATTTTATTAACCCTCCAAACATCACAGATTTTTAATTTCCCATCTTAGTTTACGCCCAAAGAACTAGTGCTGTACATTTTAGTTCTTTAGAGATACTTCAGAAGGAACATGGTCCATCATCTGTAGATGTAAACTACCTAGCTAACTTCCTTCACCAAACCTTGTAAATCCTCTTTCTCATGGATGCCTGTTTGTTAAACTTTATTGTAGCACTTTATTGATCATTTTATTAAAACGGAAAAAATTTGCACCATTTTTAACTCTCAGCGGTGCCTCGGTGTTTGTTTGATTTTGGGAACCAAAGGAGTCTTTGAACCCGGAAATGGCTAATGGCATACAGTTTAAAGTTAGGGAAAGACTTGGGTCTGAATTAAGGTAATCTATCTTAACTTAAAGATTTGGAATCACATTATGTTAACTGACATGCAACCAAAACCCCAATTGTTCCCTAACCTTAACCAAAGTGCTTTGTTTCATGTGAATCCTGATCTCTCACATCATTGTCATCAACTTTATCCTTGTCATCCACCCCCTGACTCCAGGGCTGCTCATAAATATACCACATTTTCCAGCAAGCAGTTGTTTGGCACTGTAGTGTAATTGAGGACACTACTTGGAGAGATACAAAGACAGGATAGAAAATTACTCTTTCAATGTCAGTTTAATATGTTAATTTATACAGCATAGTAATTAAAGAATTAGATGATAAATAGTTTCTTAACTTTTCTTTTAAGAAAGTTGCACCATATACAAAAGGTGGTGATACTGTCACTGAAGGTTTTGCTTATTGATGCTATAGATAAACATATTATGGCTAATATCAAGTTTTATTTATCCATTTATTTATTTATTACCTGTTGATTGACAGATGGACAACCAAGATACTTAAACACAGACAGACATCCAATAATACACTATTTGGTATAAATGAAAGAGGCAAGCATTACTTATGCATTGATTTTAAAATCCACTCCTCACAAATTATTTATTTAGACATTTGACTGAATTCATCACATTAATGTTTTTTTGGATTTGCCTACTGTGTTGCTATGGCAGCAGAGACAGAGTGGTAGGGGGAAGCAGGGATTGGGTGGAGTTTGTGCATGTAGAGGATAAAGTTTATGATGTCACATTTCATCTCTGGCTTGTTCTCAGGGACAGTTTTCTCATTTTACTTCCCACACACAAAATTGCGCTGGCACTTTGGTCTGTGAATGTGCGTAGAATATCCAAATTGAGCATGAGATCCTTTGACCAGTGTTTTGTTTGGGGTTGGGTTTCAGGCTGATAATTCAGATTTGATGTGAACATCATGATGATAACAACACATAAAATGTAATCTATAGTTTGGGTGCTAATAACTATCAGAAAAACCATCAAAAACAACAGAAAAACAAAAAAATAAAGGAAAGGACCCTGAAAAATTGCTCCTCTTTCTCCAAGAGGCTTCGACCCTATTCTAAATTCATGAGGTAGAAAATACAAGGGAATGTGCTGCTCAACATGCAGTGTTTTGCTGCTTGTGTTACTTTCAAGTGTGTCTTTGTGGTGGTCGATGCTGGACTCTGCACATGCCTGCGGCTGTTGTTCTTACGGCAGAATGCAGAAAGCTTTCATTGAAAAAGAAAAAGGCTTTGTCTCTGTCTGCAGCCCACTTTTTGTTTGTCTCACCTTTGGTTCTTTTTTGTTCTTTCTCTCCCGTAGGCAGTCTGCTGTCTGTGACTACGTCTTCATCTCTCCTTTCTTCTCTGCACACACATCAATACATGCATCTTAATCTAATGATATATTAGTTGCCTATTGTGAAAGATAATGAGCTCTCATCAGGTCACATTATTAACTCTTCTGTGGAGCACATCAGGCAGTTTAAATGTGTGCGTTTGTATCTCCAGCTGTCATCACGTGTGTGATGCACTGCAGGTGATGTGCACGTGTATTCCCATGTATGTAAATATGAGCTGCATTGTAGATTATGCAGATTATTTTCACAATGGAGGATCTTGTCTGTGAAAAGCCTAAAACCAATTAGTGTTTTCACTTCAGATCACACCTACAGTTTGTATGCGAACAGCTTTAGAGTTCATGTTTAGTTGTGAACTTGTAATCATATTAGAAGCCAAAGGATGTGGATGAGTTGGATCTGATTTTTTTTTTTTTTCTAAAACTTGTTTTCTGAGGCTGACAGCCTGAAAGATGAAGCGGATGAAAATGACAGAATGAAACAGATGCAAGGCAACACTGTGGTCATGCATATTTGTGCACATGAAAACTTTTGCTGTGCGTGTGTGGTGGTGTTCAGTGTAGTGCACATGAAAGTCTCTGAATGGCTATGTATCTGTGTCTGCCTGTGCCTATTTTGATGTCCTGATTAGCGGTGGTTATATTTAGATCACATTAATCTGCTCAAAGTCTGCATTTCCCAAAGGCACTGTCAGACACACACATGCGCACACAAACAGACATCCCCTCGTCCTACTCATCAACTTTAGGACATAGTGAAGGAGAGGATGCAGAGAAGTGGAGAAAGTCCAAGTGATAGAGCTGATTGAAACTAATTTCAACTGGAAGTCTACAAAATGCAACACACATTTGAGGAGTAACTGAGGAATGCTCGCAAGTGCAGATTTTACAAGCTTGACCGAAATTTTGCTGGGACATTTTGGACAACCTCAATTTGAAATTTGCTCTTTTGCTAATATGGCTTTGCCTCCAGATGTTTTGGGAGGTTTCAGGCTCTTGAGAGCATTCTTGCTGGTACCTTCCAGCTGACAGGGAGATATCTGGTCCTTGAATGGCATATCTTTTTCATAAAGTTTTAATTGAAAAAAGCAGATGGAGCAGAGAAGTAAGATGGAGGTACTTACACGTAAAATAGCCTCTATTTTCTGGATAAAAAAAAGAAAAATCTGATGTTAATCTTCTTTGGCTTTTCTGGTATTACAGACCTCTCAAACAGTATCTGTCTTTACACACTCTGAAATATTGACTCGATTGCAGGTGTTTCTGAATGTTCTGTCTGTGTCAATATGTGTATATGTGATGTGTGCACATGCCTGTACGTGTGCACACATTGCATGTGTGTAACAAATCCCTGCAGTGTGATGGCCTTGGGTCATGTGCTCCCTTGTAATTGCTCTGAAGAGAGAATTTTAGAGGCTTGTCACTGTTCACACACATCATCGCCTACACACAAATGCCTGTGAGGATCATTTGTTGCATTACCCCTTAAGCCCCTTGCACTAGCCTTACTCTTCATAATGGAATGTCTAACCCGAGCCTGAACCTAATTCTAAGCTATACCCTTTAAACCAAGTCTTAAACCTCAAAAAGCAGTCTCTCCCTTAGGGACCTCAATTATTGTGGCAGTCTTCATGGTTTAATGTGAAGTGAGGTCAAAGTTCTCACTTGGATATACATGAAACACACACACACACACACACACACACACACACACTGCAATATCTCCTCTGTAGTTCTTTTTTTTTTTTGATGACTCTTACTCACACCTGGATCCTGGGTGTGAAATATGGAGGGTCTCGTCAGGATCTGGGGCATCTTTATTGACAGATGGAGCCCCAAGAAAATCTTCAATTGAAGCTCAGGTGCTCAAAAAAGTTGTTTTTAGTGCAGTAGTCTTTATATTTTGCTAGGAAAATAGGAAACAGGTGTAATGATTTATTAAAACGTGCAAATATCAATGGAAATACAGTATAATGAGGTTAATATTCTGGTATGACCAGCTTTATTCTTCAACAGCCTGAACTCTCTTAGTCGAGCTGTCTTGTAATTTCTTTAAGTAGTTGTCAGGAAAAGTTCTACAGGCTTCTTTGGATTCTGGTTTCCTTTTGTTCCATTCTCTGTCAAGATGATCCCATACTGCTTCAATAATGTTGAGGTCCGGGCTCTAGGGAGACCAATCCATGACTGATAGTGTTCCATTGTGTGTTTTTCTATCCAGGTATGCTTTTACTGCATTAGCAGTGTGTTTGTCATGTTGAAAGATGAAGCCATGGCCAATCAGGCAATTTCGAGATGGTATTGCATGGTGGATCAAAATCTCACAGTATATTTCTGTGTTCGTAATTCCATCAATTTTGACAAGATCTCCAACATGTCTGTCTGAAATGCAGCCCCAAACTATAATAGAGCCTCCACCGTGTTTTACAGATGGCTGTTGTACCTTTCTCCCAACCTCCTTCATACATATTGCTGATGATTTGAACCAGGCTGCTAGAAACACAAAACTGGTTCATTCGTTGAGTCAGGTCCCATTTTTTGCTGAATGATTCATAGGTCAGTGTTAAGTGGCTTAACAAACAAACAAACAACAACACAAAAAAACATTCCTCTGAAAATGGTTAGGTTCAACGACTGGACTGAAAATGAATGAAAAATCAGCCAGTGTCCCAAGAGAAAGATCTTCAGAAAGCCTGGAGAACTATTGCGAAGTCTGGATCCTTGGAAGCAAAATATAAAGAAATGAGGAGTGGCTTGAGACTTTTGCACAATACTGTACAAAATTGTATTTAGATACTTTTTTTATTTTGTAAAAATAATATGGTGGCACTCTCCTCTAGAGCTTTGGGCCTTGCTCCTTTGTCACAGTGTATGTTGCACATGGTCTGGATTTCCTCTTCCCTTCTATTAGTTGAACAATATTACATCTGTGTGTTTGCTTTGTCTTTGTTTGCATTTACCTCTCTCAACTGAAGTATATTTCCTTTCCTCTTTGGTGTCTCCCTATCTCTTTCACCGGTTTGCAGTCACTTATTCGTGTAGGCATAAAGGCAAGTACTCATGCTCATGGAATGGACGAGTCACTGATTTCAGAAACACCACACTGAGCTCAAACGCACATGCTCGCACACACACAGCCACACACAGATAACATGCAGATGATGCCAAAGCTCTTCTGGCTTATTGTGTTATGCTTCCTCCCCTATGGCGGGGATGACCATATGTCTTCATGTGGCTACACTTGTGGGCGTGTGTGTGCATGTGGATTTGCACGCACGCCTTATGTGCATGTATGTACCATGCCACCCTGCAATGTGTTATTTCCTAGTGTGTTCATGTGTCCTTTCAAGCAGAGAGAGAGGCTGCTAGCAGGTTTTGGTGGGAGGATTTTAAACTGTGGACATAGTAGTGAAACATATCCACACCCAGAAGCTGCAACTGATTTTCAAAATAAAATATCCAACCTGAAAAAGCAGTTTTACATCCATTCAAATTGTATCAGTTGACATTTTATACTACTGTGTTAACAGGTGAGTTATTAATGTGGAGATTCTTCCAGACAATAACGTTTACAAAATAGCACTATTTTCTCAGAAGTATTGAGCACTTAAAATTAGTGTAGGTAATTATTGTTTTTCACAATGAATGTTTCAGAATGCGCCCCTTAAACATCTATCCTTCAACTAGTTAAACTGCCTGCTTTTCATTGAGCTTAATTTGTAGTGCAGCTGTCTGTCTAACTGCCAGGCACAGAAAACTACATAATCACTTTGACTGGAAGCCATAGGGATGTGAAGCGCAGGATCATTATCCCAGTCCAGGACTGTATATATTGCTGTTCACCAGGCTTACACAGAATGCTGTCAGACTATTACAATTTCTGTCTTTTATACAATTTTATATGTATGATTATATCCATGAATCTTCCATTCCACCACATCTCAAAGGTGCTTTATTGGATTGAGATCTGGTGACTGTGGAGGCCATTTAAGTGAATTCAATATTTTTTTCAAGAAATCAGTTTGAGATTTTGTGACATGGCGTGTTTTCCGGATGGATGCAGCCAGGTACACTGCGATCATAAAGGGATTGACATGATCAACAGTAATACTCTGGTAGGCTGTGGCATTAAAATGATGCTCAATTTGTACTAAGGGGCACAAAGTGTGCTTCCATATGATTGGCTGATTAGATATTTGCATTTACGAGCTGCTGAACAGGTGCACCTACCCATATTCTTTTGTATTGTCTAGGGGGACAAGAGTAAGTGCAGTGGCAACATGAAATTTGTTTGGATGAGCATTTCTCATATTTTATTTTGGCTGTTTGCTGTTACCAGTGCTTCCCATAGAGTGACTGCTGCTTCACTCTCTTGCCATTCAGTATGAAATCAGTCAAATTTGAGAAAAGTTTCCATCTGAGCCCTTCAGAATCGGCTAATTAAGTTTTCTTTGAACTTAAGCATCTCTCATGAAGCCATGCAAACTTTTACATTCATACTATAAAATTGTGAGTTATAGCCCCTCAAAGTACAAACGGGAGACTGATCTAAAAGTTTGAAAGAAAGCAACTGGACTTCTTTAAGTTGTTTGAAGATGTTTCGCCTTTCATCCAAAAGGCTTCTTCAGTTCTAAAACCAAATGGTGGGGAGTCCCAGGTATTTAAACCGTAGTGGGGGTTGTCTCTTGAGAGGTGGTCGTTAACCCACTA
>VUQS01068978.1:0-11403 GCA_015108495.1 Heterochromis multidens
AGCTCGTTGTCTTTTAGCTTGGCTGCCTGTTATGTCTAACGTTAGCTAGCACACGACAGCAGATACATGAAGAGCGCAAACACCAAATTTAGTGGGTGGAGCATCTACAGAGGTTACTGCGTCATTCTGTAAAATCTGGGAGCCGTACAGGTGTGCCAGGTTATGTTTACCTTGCAGTCTGGAACTTTGTCGTTCCCAGGCTCACAGAAGCTGACAGGCGCCAGACCCGGCAGGTAGAAGGCGGCTGCTCGAGCTAGCAACGCAGCTCCAAACAGCAACACCAGCATCTTCACATCGAACAATCTTTACCAGGATTTAGTCACTTTAGGCTGCCCCTCTTCACAGTTTGCGTTCCATCTAATGTCCAAACTGAGCAGCCATAAGCATCCGGCTACGTAGTAGGCACACACGTCACATGCCGGAAGTTGTGCTTGGTGAAGCAGAGCATTGAGGGCCGCTGGTCAGCCCACCGCAGGTTATAGAGGGTCAAAGAACGGCTTGAGTAAAATATTTACTTTAAAAAGATACCTTCATTTTCCTTTTCTAAAAAATTTGTTTTAAAGCAAAAGGAAAAACCTGCAGTAAAATACATATGAATGATCTCAATATGAAAAAGAGTAAAACATTTCCAGTTGTCTGTAAATCTGTTGAGATTTTACATAATCGAATTATTTTTAAACAAACTGCTTACTTCTTCAAGAATAAAATACTTGAGAGGGAAACACTACAATTTTCTCCAAGACATATTCTATTCCAAAATAGGGTTATGTAAGAAACTGTAACAAGGTTGGCTCAGTGGGTAGTGATGGGGACCTTGGGGTATGTCTGCAGTGAACTGCTGAAAAAGAGCTGTAACTGTGCTTTATTACAATGAAAGAATCAATACTTGCCCTGCAGCAAGAAGTTAGTCTGCTCCCATTTTAAACTAGATCTGTCATGAATTTTAACTCGCTGCACGAGCTGCAGGACAATGTCTGGGGTAGGGAAGCGGGCTAACTCTTTCTGCTTGGAACTACCGAAAGTAACTAAATGTAAAATATATGACAGTTATTCATTTTTCATCTAATCCAGCAGTCCTTGCTCAACACGTCTGAGTTTTGTTAACTCATCTAAGAAAGGTGCTAATTAAACTGCATAGTAACTATGGAAGATGTACTTTGTGGTGCTGTTGAACCACATGACTTGTAGTCAATTGTCATTCCTATCAATGTTGTATAAATATTCTATAAATATGAGATCCTAAACAAAGTGCCTGGAGGTGTATACTCCATCCTGGGCTGGGAGATGCAGCAAAAACTGAAAACAGGAGTTTGAAACACCTTTCATTTGAGCCTGAGAATCAAGATATAAGCCATATTGTTATATTGTTTTAACAAAATGCTCCAACAGTTGTTATACTATAACTTGACCACAGACTCCTTTTAATCCATCAATCAGCCTACAGTTCCTACACCTCTGCACTGTTTTATGATGACAAACATAGCCTAACTCCTAATGCTTTGCCTAGGACATGAGCAAACACTTGGGTTTCATTAAAAGTGTAAATTGGCATCTGTTTCCTATACAGAGAAACAAATAATATTTCACTCTCACATAAATGAACAATTTAGAGTGGCCAGTTATTCTAACATACACGTTTTTGGACTGTGGGAGTAAACTCACGCAGACACGGGGGGAACATGCCAACTCAACACAGTAAGGCCCCAGTCTGCTGGCAGGTTTGAACCAGGAACTTTCTTGGTGTACCCAACTCCTTGCTCAAAGTCAGATTCTAGGCCCTGCTTTAGACTTACAACGACTTAGAATTACAACAGACAGTACTTTACTATGGTGTACTTTTTGAACTTGGTATGTTCTGAACCTTTTCAGTCATCAGCTAATATAAGCCACCTGAATTTGTAATATTTTTTCCTATCTGATGAGTCATCTCTAACAAGTTAGGATAACTCACATTTAAGGTTCAGACTGAACTGCACCTAGGATTTCAATAACAATAAAAATAGAATAATATTGACATCCATTTTCCTTCTTCACTCATAAAAAAGTAAACAACTTCTACTACAAGTACTGTTTCATACATCACACCATTGCTGGTTCAACTCATTTCCCTGGTCTATCATTTGCTGTGATGTAAAAACCAAGAACTTTTATTTTGTAAGAACAGGTATTTTTAATGTTTAAAAACAAAAAGAAAACATATGCACTTTACCTGAAATTAAAGACATTATTGTTTTGTAAAGACACAGTGTGGAACAGCAAAACCCTACTATATGTCACAATGAGTTTGATATCGTCAAGTGTTTCTATGATAACCATATCTGTATAAGTCAACAGAATAAATAATGACAGTTTTTTTAACCTGGAAGTTTAGTGTTTTTATGACCTGTATTTTACCAAAGTGTATAAACAGGTATATTACTATGGTTTATTTGCACAGTCATTCTGGCTCTAAGTTAATCATAGGGAGACTGATTTCACATGATTTGACTTCATATTAGGAGACATTACTGATGTTTGTCAACAGCATGCACAGCATGGTCATACACATTTCATGCTGAAAGTGCAAATATTTGTTTTACAGAATCACAGGCCTTATAATGGAAATTTAAAAAAAATGAAAAACAAATTCAGTCAGAGGGGTGAGGACAGGCTCAGGGCCTGACGACATTATATCTCGAGTGATGAGTCCAACTTATCAGTCAATTCATCTAATTAATAATTTAGGATTTGTAGTCTTTGTAGTGTATTTGTAACTGGTGATCTGTTAGGGGCCATACTTTTTATTGATGAGGACAGTTTACATTTTTTGGTGACTTAATGAGAAAGAAGTAGTAAACTTGGGTCTTAAAATAGTGACCAGCAGGATTTAAATGATTATCCACAGCTCTTGTCTTGTCCATCACCCTGTAACTGAACTGGTTTTGATTACAAATCCAAATTTAACTACCCAGGACTAGATAAAAGCAACGTAAAGCAGACATTCAAGATTGACTTTGACTAATTTTTTGGCATACATATAATTCATAGTACTTTTACAAGTTTGACTGGCAGCATTGCGTGTTTTCACATAGCATGTAGATGCAGAGACTTCAGATGGTTCAAACTATAATTTCTTTTTCCACAAAAT
Organism: Heterochromis multidens; assembly: GCA_015108495.1. Taxonomy (NCBI): domain Eukaryota; kingdom Metazoa; phylum Chordata; class Actinopteri; order Cichliformes; family Cichlidae; genus Heterochromis; species Heterochromis multidens. The sequence continues at coordinate 3,128 of VUQS01068978.1, forward strand.
TACTCCACCTATAGTGTAATGTGCACACACATATGCACACAACTCAATGTGACAACAGATTTTGCCTTCCAGGGAAATTATGTCCAAATAACTGCTGTCATGAATCCCATCAACAGTGGGAGTGCAATTCCAATCTCATTCCTGTCCTGGTCTGTACTGCGTATGCTTGGTTTGATCGAAGTGGTCAGAGAGCTGCAAATATGCAACATCATGAGTCCTGCAGAGGAGAGGTTCATATTGTATGTCTGTTGGTGCACATCTCCTTTATTGGTGTCTATAAGTCAGTGTTCACTTAGTAAGTGTGCAGTGTTCTCAAGAAGCCTTTCATGCCTTGTCCCCTGGACATCTTTGCATTTGTGCTTTACTGTATTTTATCACAAGGAAACATAATTACTCTGGCAGTCAGTCATTACCCATCTTGGTGTTGACTGATAATGTCTCGAGTCCATTTGATCATAGTCTCAGGAGATCGATAGAGAAAGATCAGTTTAGAGTAAAGTTCCTCTTCCAACTCCAATTCTCCTGTCTCACGCACCTGAAACACACAGACAGTTTGTGGAGATGGATTTTAAAGAATTGGTGCTCCAGACACAACTATGTGTTTTTGTGGTGTCACTGTGTGTGTGTTTTTAAGAAATTCTAAGTTCTTATAATGATACCATAACAGTTAGTTCCAATTTGGAAATACTGACTTTATTTATTCTGTTATTTGTAAGACTACAGTAAATGCATTTAATATATGTATCTTAATATGCACACAGTGCACACGTACCAAGAAGATATCAGTGCAGAGCTTGAGAATGCGGTCCACACAGGGCAGCTCCTCAAACATGATGGAGTGGGAGATTTCACTAAAGAAGCCACGGACAAACTTCCCAATGACTAAGACCACAGACACATACAGCCCCATGATACTGAAAGGAAAGAAAAAATATGTATATATACACATTTACACTGAAGACAGCTGGTAAAAACAAGAGATAAAAACTTAATCCATCAAGTAAAATGGTCTGAAAATATCAGAAAACCCCATTCTACTCAACAGCATTTTAGTTGCCTGAATGCAATTATAACTTCTTAACAACCCTGTAGATGCCATGCATGCTTTGAAAACAGCGCTGGTAGTAAATGGACTTGCAATTATATAGCAATTATCTAGTGTTAAAGACCACTCAAAGCACTTTAGACTACAAGCCACCTTTAACATTCATTCACACAGTGCTGTTTTCTATACATTTTAAGGACTTTATCTGGCTTACATCCATGGGCAGGTTAAAAACATCAATTAACCTAACATGCATATCTTTGGACTGTGGGAAGCTGGAGTACCCAGAGGAAACCCACACAAGCACTTGGAGAACATGCAAACTCCACACAGAGACCCCAGCCAGGGTTTGAAACCATGAGCCTGCTTGCTGTGAGGGAACAGTGCTAATCACTGCACTACCGTGACCATGGCATTTTGCTGAACAGAGAAGACAAAGATTCTCAGCAAAACCTGTTTTAGGTTGTTGTTGTCACTCACTTGTTTGCGAGCCATTTTACTAAAGAATGATCAGAAGATCAATAAAGTAAATTATGATAAATTTGAAGTTACAAGTATCATTCTAGAACATCCGCTTCAACTAGTAGAAGCAAAGTCTGGTAGCTCTGATCTATACTCAAACTTTACTTTATTTTTGTTGTATTTTTATTGATATTTTTGTCAAGTACTGATGGATACTTCTGTGGGGAGAAGAATTTACTCAAGAGAAGAGCTTTTTTTCATTGAAATGGAGCAAATCTGGAAGATACCACTCTATTCCAGCTGAGATAAAGAGGCATTTTCGTGGTTGCCCTTTCTGCCAACAGTCACCATGGGAAATGTCAACTCTCTGCCCAACAAAAGTGATGAGCTGAAGATATTGGTGAAGACTCAGAAAGTATACCATGAGTGTAGCCTCATGTGTTTTACTGAAACATGGTTGAACCAAAACATCTCAAACTCTAATGTGGATCTGCTTGGTTTCACCCTCATGCAGTTGGATGGAGATGCTGAAGCTGGTGGTGGGAAAGAAGGTGGGGGTCTGGCATTGTTTGTGGACCGGAGGTGGTGTGGTCCTGTGCATGTTGCTGTCAAGGAGAAGATGTGTTGTCCTGATGCTGAAATGCTGGCAGTTGGTATGCGGCCATGTTGTGTACCAGGAGAGTTCAGTCATATAACAATAATTGTGTACATTCCACCCAAGGCAACAGCTGAAGCTCCATGTGAAGTTCTCCATGAAACTGTTGCTAGGATACAGACTAAACATCCAGAGGCACTCTTCATAATATCAGGAGACTTCAATCATGTTTCCCTCTCCTCCCACCTGACTGGATTCACACTCATACAACTAGCAGATGAGCTGTCAGACATACGAATTTGCCTTTGGGATCAATAAAGATATTCTTATTCTTATCGAACCTCTGACTCTGCTCTATATGAAGTGGGTAAAAAATATTTGGTATTTACTTTAAATACTGATGCCATTTGAAGTCTCCTGTTCAAGCAATGTTTTTGTACAAAATTATTTTCGGCATCCTACCTTTTTGCATAAATGCATTTTACTTAAACAGAGCCAGCTTTCACAAAATGCTACTGCTAAACTGTAAATGGCACAAAGAGATATGGAAACATTAACACTATCTTACCCAGCTTCCATAGTTCATTTACTGTCTTGTATATCCCAGACCCTGACAAGTGCAGTTGGTACCAGGTAATCAATCATCCATGAATGATTATATTTTGGCTCATTGGTGTACATGTCCAAATTCTGTATGTTTGTAATTGTGTGTTTCTTACCCGTATCCAGCTAGGAAGCCCAGGCTAGGTGGACTGACTTTGTCATTGAATATGACCATGGGTAGAACGCCACATGGTGAGGAGTCACAGTTTGCAATAGCAATGTCCCACCACTCCTGGTTCCCACTGCTATTTAGTGACAGGGTTATATCCAAGTATCCAGCTTCATTACCTATAAGACAACCAATCTTTTTTTAAAAAAACACATATTTCAAGGTGTGAGTAAAATATGTGCATGCTGACATCCAGTGTGATTCTAAGAGCTCCATTTTGTGAACACCATGGAGTGGGACATTTTTCTATATTACTCGCCTAGTGTTTCAGGTATACCCCAAATGCACTTTTGGTAATTCTGTGTTGGAGCTTGCATGGAGAGCCTGTGACACATACACTATATTGCCAATAGTATTCGCTCGTCTGCCTTCACACTCATATGAACTTGAGTGACATCTCATTCTTAATCTATAGGGTTTAATATGATGTAGGCCCACCGTTTGCAGCTATAACAGCTTCAACTCTTCTGGGAAGGCTTTCCACAAGGTTTAGAAGTGTTTATGGGAATTTTTGACCATTTTTCCACAAGCACATTTGTTAGGTCAGATACTGATGTTGGACGAGAAGGCCTGGCTCGCAGTCTCTGCTCTAATTCATCCCAAAGGTGTTCTATCAGGTTGAGGTCAGGACTCTGTGCAAGCCAGTCAAGTTCTGGTGGTTGTAGCTCAGGAGGTAGAGCAGGTCATCTACTAATCGGAAGGTTGGTGGTTTGATCCCTGGCTCCTCCAGTCTGCATGCCAAATATCCTTGGGCAAGATACTAACCCCGATCTCCGATGCATCCATTGGAGTATGAATGTGTGTGAATGTTAAATAGAAAGCACTTAAGCATAGAAAAAAGTGCTTATATGAATGGGTGAATGAGGCATGTTGTATAAAGTGCTTTGAGTGCTCTGGGAGAGTAGAAAAGCACTATATAAGAATCAGTCCATTTATCATTTACCATTCCACACCAAACTTGCTCATCCATGTCTTTATGGACCTTGCTTTGTGCACTGATGCGCAGTCATGCTGGAACAGGAAGGGGCCATCCCCAAACTGTTCTCACAAAGTTGGGAGCATGAAATTGTCCAAAATGTCTTGGTATGCTGAAGCATGAAGAGTTCCTTTCACTGGAACTAAGGGGCCGAGCCCAACTCCTGAAAAACAATGTCACACCATAATCCCCCCTCCACCAACCTTTACACTTGGCACAATGCAGTCAGACAAGTACCATTCTCCTGGCAACCGCCAAACCCAGACTCGTCCATCAAATTACCAGACAGAGAAGTGTGATTCATCACTCCAGAGAACACGTCTCCACTGCGCTAGAGTCCAGTGGCAGCGTGCTTTACACCACTGCATCTGACGCTTTGCATTGTGCTTGGTGATGTAAGGTTTGGATGCAGCTGCTTGGCCATGGAAACCCATTCCATGAAGCTCTCCATGCACTGTTCTTGAGCTAATCTGAAGGCCACATGAAGTTTGGAGGACTGTAGCTATTGACTCTGCAGAAAGTTGGTGACCTCTGCACACTACCAATGTGATTTTATGCAACTAACAGTTGACTGTGGAATATTTAGTAGTGAGAAAATTTCAGGACTGGACTTGTTGCACAGGTGTCATCCTAACACGGTGCCATGCTGGAATTCACTGAGCTCCTGAGAGTGACCCATTCTTTCACAAATGTTTTTAGAAGCAGTCTGCATGCCTAGGTGATTGATTTTATATACCTGTGGCCATGGAAGTGATTGGAACACCTGAATTCAATTATTTGGCTGGATGAGTGAATACTTTTGGCAATATAGTGTATATGTAGATATAATATCTGTACAACTCTGTGAGGGATTCACAGTTTTTTACTGAACTGTTGTAATGATTTATCAAAAGATCTTATTTTGTATCACATCTGGATGTTATTAAAACCAGTCAGTGGATTGAAAAAAAAAATCCCATAGTCAAAATATTTTGGAACATAAATGAGTGCATTTGGGACTGTCAACAATGCAGTCAGGGGCAGAATGTCCCTGCTCCTCAGAAAAATACCAATTCATCAATGTGACACTGTACCACATTGGGCATCAACATGAAATTCACGACAGAAAATCACAGTCCATTGGCAGGACTTCAAATCACATTGGGAGCATTTCAAACAGTGTTTAGTTTGAACATGGTCTTTTATTTTGAAAACTGAACAGATTCCTGTGTGCGACTTCCTGCCTACCTCACCTGCTCTGTGCAGCTTGACGTGGCTTCCGTCAAGAACAGACCCAGTACTATTTTAAGTGCTGCGGAGTGTAGAGCAGCTTCTGGGATACTTCTGAAACACACTGAGGTGTGTCTGGTGTATTGTAAGCACTGTCTTTAGTCAGTGTAAGGAGTTCCAGGGGCCACAACGCAAGTGGAATTCATGGTGTTTGTTCCTGTTTGCATAGGTATTTGGGTATGAAACGTATGCAGATGTGCTTGCATGCAGTCTCCCAAAAAAGGGACTGACATGGTTGAGCATTGGTTCTACATAGAGAGCCTACTCAGAGCTTAGTTCCGACACTGCTCCCTGGTGACAATACACATCTACAGTATGAGTATACAAAGCTGTATTCATGGGGTAGTGGTCAGTAGGCTATTGGCCACTTTACTGCTATCTAGTGTTTATCCTTCTACAAACAAAACAAAAACAAAAAAAAAACACTTTCAATGGGTTGCTCAAAATACTTAAAAAAGAGGAGATTCTCAAATGCAATGCACGCAGAAGTTAAAGTGGGCCAGAATAATCCAGAATGGCATTCCAACACGTTCAGTTAATGAGCAATTAAATCTGACAGGCAGGTTAAGACATAATACTAGTGAATGAGTTAATTTTTCGTGTGTTGCAGCCTGGCATTGCTTACACTGAAGGTATGGAGATACTTGCTCAGTAATAAAATGATGACATTCCACGGCCTGCTTACACTTTCAACACATCCTTTTTTCCTTCTCATCTCTGATGCGTTCATGGTGCAGATGTAAATCTAGCTGGCTGCTGAAGAGGAATGCCAGGTAATTTCAGATGTAACTTATCAAACAGTTCAACACAAACCGTTTGTGCATAGTTTGCCAGAAAACATGTCTGTGACACTGATGGAAGGAAAAATATGTAAGGAAGAGAGGACTGGTGAAGATAAACTGGAAATTAAAATCTTGCATATAATGTCCTCATTCATTTAGAGCTTTTAAATCACATATTAGAGCTATACATGTTGTTTCGATGAATTGTGTTTTTGGGGAACATCTTGTTGACAAACAAATTGAAGCACACTAATTTTGTGTTATTCAAAGGTGCATGGAAATACCGGGCAGTTTAGTGCAGGCTAAACTAGTTAGTTTGGTGTGATAATGTTTAGAGTGATGCACTATGTTGGACTGGTTATATCTAGGGTACTGTTACTAGGTTACATCAAGGGTAGCAGGCATTAATTTATATTTAAGGTGATGATGCTGATTAGATTCACTCACTGAATTGTACCTTTTATACTAGCAACTAAAAGAAATAACCACTGTCAACTGAAAGTGAGCAGGACTAGAGATAAACTTTTCTCAACTTCCAGGAGAGTGGCTAAAGTGATTACCAATGAGAGTGAAGAATACGGTTGATTAACATGACCTGATAGTAAATAGATTAGAGCCTAGACGCCTGGAATGTCTGCAAGCAACCAGCTGTCTGTGTCAACGTGATGGAAATTGATTTCAATGTGTACACAGTTTTAGTTCGCCCACCTGCCAAATCCCACTTTAACCCCTGAATGCATGGAATTTCATTTTAATGCTTACAAGTGACTGAGTACTTCTTGACATTTTGTTGTTATATCTGATTGTTAATTTTGGTAAAACTGCTATGCTGTACCGTACTTATATACTTTTCTCTCTGTATTATTGTAGGGTCTTTACCTTACAATATAAAGCTCCTTGAGGCGACTGTTGTTGTGAATTGGCACTATATAAATAAAATTGAATTGAATATTCGAGTACTATATAGTAGAGATCTGATCATGAGCAGGCAATTTCTTTTTGGTCCATGTTAAAATAAATATTTAATGATGTATTCATTATAATATAAAATCTGTAAACCTTTATATAGCTGACTGACTGGTTTGGCCTCAGCTCCATTGGGGGCACGGATGTACTTAGGAAACATACTGGGAACAAGCCTGGAAAAAAAACAAGACAGTACCTGTTAAGAGATAGCACCGTTAAATTTTTGTATTAAATAGAACACTTTTATTATCATAAACATCCCTCCAGAAAGAAAACCTACACTGGCTCAGTGCGATTGCCAACCAGTAATGAAGCCAAATCTGCTCTGACGGGGTTCCCAGGTTCCAGGTCTATAGAATGCTTATCAAAGGCATGTTCCACTGTTCCACCCTTACCCAGGTCCCTGGGTCAAAAGACAGAATTATTTAGACAGAAAGGAAATCAGATACAATCAAGTTTTGGGGATTAAAAAAAAAAAAAAAAAATCACATTTATAATGTCAGTGATACGGCAAGAACGTTGCATCACAGACAGGGAAAAGAGAAAAAGTAAAGTCTATAAGACTTAATAGCTATTCACAACATTTGTTTCAAATTCATCTTGTCTTCTCTTAAGTTACTTTTAAGTTCACTCTTTATTGTATTTAGTTTATAAAAGCTAAATCTACTCCACCTGGCACCTGCAGGTGAAGTTGTAGCCTAATAGTATACATCAGACATCGAAAAAGTTGACAGGTTCAGGTCCATTCATTCATCCATCTATCCATCCATCCGCTGCTTATCCGGATCCAGGAAGCAGTCTAAGCCCAGACCTTCACTTCTCGGCCACCTCCTCCAACTCTACTGTGGAGACACCGGGGGATTGCCAAACCAGCCGAGAGATGTAATCTCTTTTAGGGTTTCCTGGGTCTGCCCCTGGGTCTCCTTTTGGTAGGATGTGTCCAAAACACCTCACCTAGGAGACATCCTGGTAAGATGCCTGAACCACCTCAACTGGCTCCTTTACGGTTGTGCTCATAAGTTTACATACTCTGGCAGAATTTGTGATTTCTTGGCCATTTTTCAGAGAATATGAATGATAATACAAAAACTTTCATTTCACTCATGGTTAGTGGTTGGGTGAAGCCATTTATTATCAAACAACTGTGTTTGCCCTTTTTAAAATCATACTAACAACAGAAACTATCCAAATGACTCTGATCAAAAGTTTACATACACTAGTTCTTCATACCGTGTATTGCCTCCTTTAACATCAATGACAGCTTGAAGTCTTTTGTGGTAGTTGTGGATGAGGCACTTTATTTTCTCAGATGGAATGGCTTCAGCCAACCACTAACCATGAGTGAAAGAAAAGTTTTTGTATTATCATTCATATTCTCTGAAAAATGGCCAAAAAAATCACAAATTCTG
>VUQS01068984.1:0-14025 GCA_015108495.1 Heterochromis multidens
GAGGTCTTTTAACATCTGTCGGACAATGCTCAGGATTTTCTATGAGTCTGTTGTGTCCAGTCCCATCCTCTGTGCTGTTGCATGCTGGGGCAGCAGGCTGAGGGTAGCAGATGCCAACAGACTGAACAACCCGATCCGCAAGGCCAGTAACGTTGTGGGGATGGAGCTGGACTCTCTAAAGATGGTGTCGGAGAGGCGGATGTTGTCCAAGTTAAGGACAATGCTGGACAATACCTCCCATCCACTCCATGACGTGCTGGCCAGTCACAGGAGCAAGTTCAGTGAGAGACTGAGATTACCCAAATGCACCACTGAATGACACAGGAAATCATTCCTGCCTGTGGCTCTGTCTGTACAACTCCTCCATCTAAAGCACAAGTATACACTGCAACAACTGTACACCCTTAACATAACAAAGGCAGTATGATAAGAGGGGCACCTCAATTCAACTTATCTATAGTTAATTTTCTGTAATATATTGAGATATTTATATATTGAGTTATTGTATTATTAGAGCTATTTGTAATATTTTGTAATTTGTAATATATTGTATTATTTAATATTGGTACTTTAACTTGTTAATTACTTTTCTTACTGTCCTGGAGCAACTGTAACCACATAATTTCCTTAGGGATTAATAAAGTATTCTGATTCTGATCTTTGCACAAAAATAGCCAGTAGAAATGTCCTAAGTATTACTTTTATACTTTGAGTACATACCAGAACCTGTACTTTTTTACTTTTACTTGAGTAAAGAAGTTCCTCAAGTACCTCAACTTCTACCAGTCTTTTTTGACACAAGTGTCTGTACTTCTGCTTGAGTGTGTACTTTTTCCACCTCTGCTCAGACAACAAATTTAACAAAATAAATATAAGCAATGCTTTGCTTGATGTAACAATGAGAGAAGCATGGCTACTTAAAAAAAGAGGAAAAAAACATGTTCAATGTGAATAGATACATTTTTCTTTCCCACAGTTCACACAGTAAGCAAAAACCATGAAAAATAAAATGAAAATAAATGTACAAAGCTCACTAGATCAAAACAGTCAACATCAACATCAACATAATTCCTGATCCAACAAATCAGTTTCATTGCAGTTCTTTCTGTAATCATTTCAATAAGACAGGTAAGAGTGATTGATATAAAGTCATAATTTTAAGATTTACATCATCTTCTATTTACAGTTGTTCTACTGGCGGTGTTGACACATGGGCATCTTTATACAGTCTGTTTAAAAACACATAGAAGCAAAAACCAAACAAAATGAAAAAAACATAAGTTTCTGGTTCTGTCTGAGTCTTCCTGTCTTGTTGAGCCAGTAGTCAGGCTCAGTTTGTTGTGTAAAGCACTGAGGCTTGACAAGGCATCTCTATCTCTGTCTGTTCCCTCAGCTCCATCACTGCTAGGTCAGCAGCAAGTTGAACCGTCACCTAAATAAAATATTCCTTCTGGTTCTCAGTGGGACCATTCTGTGAAGTGATCCGGCTTCTGAATGGCAGCTCTGGGTTGTCTTCAGGTTTTACTGGTTTTACCGCTTGGCTCCGACATGTCCATTTCCTCCTGTAGAGGAATCGGGCCATTATGGCTAATGCAGACACGGTCACAAAGATCACCACAGCTATCACACCTGAAAGAAAACAAATGGACAAAGTTATAACAGCATGGCAAAGGTGATGAGTCTACGTTAGGGAATTGTACCATAGACTGTATGTAAAAAGTGAATGTAGCTTCTGGGTCTAAAAGTGAAGCCAACACTTAAGTGCCTTAAACCAGCATTCTTTCTAGTGGCCAGCAGGGGGCGACTCCTTTGGTTGCAAAAAAAAAAAAAAAAAACTTTCCCATAGACTTCTCTAGAAGTTTACAGGAAAACATCGCTCATCTTAGGCCCCAGTCACGCAGACCTAGAGAATGGTTGGTGACTGCCTGGCAACCACTCATCACTAGGGAAAAATTAGTATTCCCTGATTCCTGTTGTGAGTGGTTGTGGGAGGTTGCTGGCTGTTCCTAGGTGAAACTGGCTGCTGGTAGTCCTGGTACCAGGTACTAAAAAAGTACCTGGTACCAGGTACTTTTTTAGTACCTGCTTGGCTGGGGTTCCAAGCGAGCTGCGGCGATCCTAAAATGTGACGTCAAAGGACTGCATGTCACTGATTGGCCAGGGAGGGACATCGTTGGATGAGTCATTAGAGCGACTCCTTCACAATTCAAACGCACCATTTTTGAAACTCGGCAACGAGGGAAATGGCTACAGACAAACAGCACCGTGTTTCATCTCACCGCCCGCAGCCTCCTCTGGCTCTCTTCTGACAAAAAGCCATCGACCGAACTGCAGGTATACCATCGCCTCGATGTCCTCCATTGTTGTGCGTTTGTGTCGCATATAAATGAAGTCACAGGACTTTCGGGACACGTTGCTACAACGACCCCACCCACACTGATGTGGTACTCAATTGTAATGGAAAACCACCGTAATCGAGGCGAGTCGAGTAGGTACTAGTGGAAAAGAGGCATAAGAGAACATAATAGTGAATTAGTTGTATCACTAATACACTAACGCAGTGTTTTTGGGTTCTCAGTCAGATCCACCCCTCTCTTGTTATGGTCCAAACACTAAGGTGGTGATAGCCTAAATGATCTGCTTGATGCTTCAATATGGGCCTAACCATAACCAATGGGCGATGTCAGGGTGGTTTTCCGTATTTATCATCAGAGTGAAAAGAAAGCAAGCCAAAAGCTGACCCAAAAGTGTCATAGCCAAAAGTATCCTAATTATTTTTTTGTTTTACGTGATTCATCAATTGTGGTGCAGTGTTCCTAGAGGTATGCACCAACACAATCCACGTGAAAGCAGGGCTGGGGTGGGGCCCCTTTTCAGTTTCGTGGCCAAACCCGGCCCACTTTTTCCACAGTGGAGGAATTTGAATAAATTAAACTACAGCTAAGCTCTTGCTTAATTTTACACAGGAACAATAAGATAAAAATGTACTGAGCTTATCTGCTGCTCTGATGCTACAAAAACATTCCATTAAGGAGTTATTCAATATTACACAGATCATAGTGGAACCTTTAAATTATGTTTATTTCCCTCTTAAAATGGTAGGATATCTGTGATTCATCGTGTACCTATTGGGCTCTACAAAATAAACTAAGGCTAATAACCTCTGTTATATGAATTGGTTTTATATCAAATGTTGTGCTAGCCTTATTGCTTACGCTGTGTCGTGATTATAAAAGTTAAAAGTATGAAGTATGAAGCTTTAGGAACCATATGCTGTAAATAAAGGAACGAGAATCTGGAGAAAAAGGAGCAGCCTTTAATGAAACACCCAGCCATATGTTTAACATGGAGGTGAGAATATTCTTTTATCATACGTCACTGAAAATATAGAGAGGTTTAATAAGCTGTACCTGCAAGAGAGCCTAAAAATATGTCAGAACTGTATGTAATCAGAAGAAAAAACATGTTATAGATCATAAATTGTTAACACCTGTTAACTGTAAAAGTTTAAGTTAAAAGTTCCACCAAATTTGCATACATCTTTTAATTTCTTCATAAAATAAAACAGTTCTTGTTTCATACTGTAACTCTCTAAATCATTTATGCACTTACATAAAGCCAGTTATAGTCTTATGGTATTTGTCCACAGTCTAGGCTACTTTATGCAAACCAGGGGCTTCCTGGTGTGACACACCACCTCTGGAAACTCCTGAAAAATGTTGAAAGTAGCCATTGTTGTTCTAAAATGAAAACAGATTCAGGAAACTAAATTGGTTACACTTGAATGCTTTGTGTCTTATTTTCAAATGGGACAAATTAGCACCGAAGAACCAAATTGGAAACAAAAAAATTATGAAATAAAACTCCTATTTAAAAGCAAGTGGTCAGTGGCCCAACAGACACAGAAAACACATTAAATTGCTTTGCGCCGTCATTAGTAGTGCACGCTGCACATTTTCTCCTGGCTCCCTGGGCAATTTGAGCTATTAGAAGGTATCTACACTAATGTTAGCAATAACAAAAACTGACAGGAATTGTACTTGGAGTCTAAAGTAATTTGTATTCTAATTAGCCGTGTTTTTCTTTGTGTATTCAGACACAGTCAAGCTGTTTGAGAGGCAGATGTGGGTTTTCATTTGCACAACATGCAGTTCAATTTTAATCATCATTTCACTGCCAGTTCCTCTGCACCGAGGTGTATCAAAAAAAAGGTATAAATGAATCCAAATAAAGAAAAAAGACCTGGCAGGAGCACAAGTTTGAAACTATCTATTAACTGACTTGACATCACATTATCTCTACTTGCTTTGTACACAGTTTCTGTCTCATGATTGATGATAATGGCAGGGCCACACTGAAACAGGTTGCTGCCACAGTACCTCCAATGAGAGCTGAGTCAGTCCTGCTGGCATTCACTAAAGGCTGACCTGTTCCCACTGATCCAGACTGGCCTGCAGAACAGAGAAATAGAAGAGAAGGTGCAGGGAGAAAAAAAATATAAAAGAGAAAAGAGGGAATTTGCAGCAGAAGGATCACAGGGGAATAGAAAGAAGACAATGAAATGAAGTACAGAGAACAGATAAGAGTAAAAGAAAATAAGGAAGCAAAAGATGGTCATTAGTGAGGTGAAACATAGAAATTGAGAGATGCTCAAAAGAGACAATTCAGAGGGGGGGAAACAGGAATCATGTATGGTGGTACCTTCAGTCAGAGCGGATTAGATGAGTGACCACAGGGGAAGGATATGACAAAGCAAACTCTCATCCCTGGTTTAAATTAATTGCCTCATTTTCTGGCCAATACTCCAGTGCACAACAGCATTAGAGTCCCAAAGGTCTCAACAGCAAGTTTGAGAGGTATCACCCAGACAGGAATGCCTATGATATGAACTTTAGAAATATTAATTATTTGAGCCTGATGGGAAACATAATCCCTAAGCTGTGTGGTGAACGAATCTATCTAATCTGTGTTGAGGATGCTCCACCTATCACAGCTGAGACTTTGGTCTAACAAACTCTACTTAAGCCTTCATACTCATATAATAAACCATAATGTCCATGCTTTGTCGCTTAACTACAAATATGTATGTTTTAATTTCCTGTCATAGTATAAGATTCACTTTTAGAACAATAACACTTGACGTTTATGACTGTTATTACTCCACTGTGAAAATCAATGTGCACAAACTTGAAACTTGCTAAGCTATGGTAAATAGTTTAGCATCCTAATTTTGTTTCTAAGGTATAGCACTGTTTATTTTAAATTTGAGAATCTGCAGGGGGAGACCAGACACTGCATTCATGATGATATTCAAAATCAAAACTATTCAGATGATGGTCTAATTATGCAAACTACCAGAATAATGTCATTACAGTGAATACCTTTCCATGACACATGCATTTGCAATTGTAAAAAGAACATCTGCAGAGGCTGACAAAAAACTGATGTTTGACACTGTTCTGGCAGCAGGAATAATGCAGAAAAACCATCATCCAGCAGAAACTGCACCAGGAAAGTCTCGATTGTCTTCACCTATCGGTTGTGCATGATTCAAAATCTGCATATAACACAAGTGAGGAAGCAATGGCTCATTACATAAGATGTGCAGCTTTAGAAATTCACATATCTTGGTCAATAGTACAGCATGAGATACAATATCACATTTTCAAAATGTATTAATAATGCTTTAAACACATATGTGGTCTAAAGGAAACAGTGTATTAAGTGTCAATCATATTTTTTCTGCCTATGAGACACCAGCCCTTTCTAATTTCCATTTTCATTTGCAAAACTGCTGCTTTCTCAGAGATACGCACAAGGTGTCCTTTGGCACTGGTGCCGTGGCAGTAATGAAAAGGGTGTCGCTCCTAACTTGTCACATATGGATGCCTTTGAAGGATCTCCTGACGCTACATGCATATGCACAAGGTAAGTGACATTTTGCAGCATGCAGTGTTAATGTGAAGAAGCGTATTTTAAGTAGAATCTTTTCCTAAGTTCTTTCTAATGCCTAAACTGAGGCGTGCAGTGTAAACAAAAGTAAAAAGCAACTAAAAAGGAAAGAAATCAGCTGGTGATATCAAAGCAAGCAACCAGTTCTCCACTCTGCAAGTTAAAATAGCGCCGGCTCTATTTTTTTATGCAAGCCATGTCAAGCTGAACAAATCAGGGAAAGAGAGGAGGAAGTCAGACACAGGAACAGCATAGAAAATCCAGTTTAACTTTCAAAACAGAAGACCCCGTGCAGACAACATGCTCTGCTTCTGAAATGCGCCCGGTGTGATCTGAAGCCGTGTGAAGGACAGAACAAAACTGTGTCTGAGACACTGGGGTTTGACCATCACCGCCACCACTTCAGCCTCCTAATTTATCTCTGTTTAAAGAGGATCACTATCTCTTAGCATCCAACAATGCTGCACAAGGCCAAAGGATGCCTTCAGCTGATCTGTCTGCAATGCCAGCATCATCTGACAGAATGGCAGTATTTGATGGCTTTGGATGAGAATGCAATGGAGACAATTGAAATGTGACGTGTAAATTGGACTATGATGGTAGCAATACCAATGAAGAAAGCAACAAAATACCCCTCTGACCTGATAGATGATGTGTGGTTTCTGTTGCATGAGAGGGGTTGGCTGAAGTGGAGCCACAAATGGACTGGATCAGTGGACCAGTTACAGTAACAGGACTGGTTTTTGGGTGGAGCAGAGCAGCTTTCAGAGGGCTGATGGAGTTAAAGAGGACAGCAGATAGACAGCCCGTGAAACCCAGAGAGGCAAGCCGAGCCAGGTCCGGATCCAACTCATCAGAATCTATAGAGAAAAGACATACACACAGAGTATGATGTACAGTAAGTTTAGTGATTAAGACTAGCATTACTTTTTTAATAGGGATTTTGCAACAGCAGTGCTACACCTGGGTCACCTTTTTAACAACCTCTAAGAACTCAAATTTAAAAAAAGAAAAATAATATCTTGGTCATGACAAATGAAATTAAAGTGCTGCCATGTATTTGTTGAATGATCTGTTAACGGTAAGGCAGATAATAAAAAAACAAGAGCAGAGCTGCTGAAAGAATATTGTTTCAAAGTGGTAGTTTCAGCAGTTGATTTGGAGTTAATTTAGGGTATTGACCAAATAATCAGTGCCTGGTTTTCTCTCTTCCAAATACTCTGAGGTGTGTTACTCCCTACATTTGTGATAAAATGTGTTCAGTGCTGAGGTAAATCCACTGCAATGTGCTCATAATTCTCAGGAGAAGATGACGATGAGATTACTGATGAAGTTTAGGTACAAGGTGAAAACTGACATCAATGAACCTTCCTTACAGATGCTAATACTGTACATTTAGTTGCTATGAATGATGGAAATGAGCACCCAAAGGCTTTAATTTAAAAAATGTGAAAACAATGGTGAGACAAGGCTGGCAGCAAAAACAAGGCTGCTGGAGAATCTAACAAAGCAGTAATCAGGAAAAAAATATAAAAATATTAAAGAAAAGCATGAGGACACATGGGGATTTTCTCTGTTCTTTGGCTGCTCGTCTCCTCTGTACTCTGTGCCCGTGACCCGGAAATGAATCTCAGTGCATTTGAGATCCCTGGTTTTGTTGCCTGTTGAAAATCAAGCTTTAGCTGCTTGGCTTGAGTCGGCATACACTCAGCTTTAATATCATTCTGTTTCTGCGGCTTTTAGCTGATCACATCATAGACAGTATTAAAAAATGGATGTAGTTTCTGAGTCAGAAAAATGAAGCCAATGTGGAAGTGCCTTAAACCTGCATCCCATCCACCAGATGGCAATAACTGTGGTTGTAAAAACACTTCCGGTCCTATAGAAGTCTCTGGGAAAACAGCTTTCTGTCTTGATCTCAGTAGACACTTTCCTGCTGAGTTTATGGGCTCATTACTCATTTTGGGTCATATTGAATATAAAATTACGACTTGTGATTGACCAGTCGTTAGCCACCCCCTTCTTTGTCACATCTGTTTTTTTGCGACCAAGATTGCAATTGCAGAAATGCTCCTCTGAATTCTTCAGATACCAGTAGGTGACGTCACAGTAGCTACTTTCATTTTTTATACTGTCTATGGTTAGCATGTAGTCTTTCTAAATGCTTGGAAAAAGTTAATGTTATGTTAGCAGCAGGAGACAGCTGTTTCTGGCCAGGAAAATAAAATAAAATAAAAGCAATGCTTATGTCGTATATATCCTACATAGTCTAGACAACACCGCCTACAGTGAGGGAACCATCATAATGAAAGTTTTGAAAGCCTCATTGTCTGATATAGCAGAACATCTCTAAAATTAGTCAGTCTGAGTGCTATTCAGCCTGAAAGGCCTTGCTGTCTCACTTACCGTGCTCTCTGCCAAGAACCAGGGACCTTATGCCGTTGAATTCTACATCAGATGTCAGGTTGAAGTCCTCATTGGCATTCTGGTCGATCTGAAAGAAAATAAAAACTTTCCTTTCAAAATGGGCTTTCAAATAACCGCCACCACTTGAATGTTTAGTAAGTACTTCAGTACTTCAGTACATACAACATATTTCACAATCAAAATAGTGATTTTCAGAGAGGTTCAAATGTTTTACCACATATAAATGCAATATAAACGGCTTCGTACAAGTTTACTTGATCCTGAAAAACCAGCAACACAAAACAAACTGTAAATGTGAAATAGGTAGAAACCTATGATCATTGTACTGCTATGATCCTGAATGTACAGAAAAGGAACTTTGAGATGTGTTTTTCATCCACATCTTTCACTGCATCACTTTATTGTTTGTGAGTGTTTCATGGAGGTTGTCCCTGCTGTCTGTTTGCTGCTTTTTCTGCTGGTCGCTGAACTCCACTGACAGAGGTGACGTTAAGAAACAAGGCCGACTTTTTTTTATTATTGACTAAGAAGAAGTGTTGAGTGCTTTCTTGTATGTATACACATGTATATATGTAGGTTTCTGTTTGCATGTGTGTATTACCTGCACAGAGACAGCGTCTGCCAGTCTGCTGATGGTAACAACATGTAGCTGTCGGTCGGCAAGGTTCTTCACTTTGCTCCTGAGGATCTCTGCATCTTTGCTGCTGTCCAGTCTGTACCTCACCTCCAGGTTATCTGTGGTTAACAACAGGACAATACACAAAAGACAGGACTGAACAACGCTGACTACATTTTTTAATGCAAAATTTCTTTAGAGCTCTTGTAATTAAAGAAAATCTTGTCTAACATTACCTTACATAAGTAAAGGCATTTTTCTCTGATAATATAAAAAAAAAAATACAGTTTTCATTGACGCTATGCGTTTTCCCCCCTGCTGTCTCTGCCTCTTGTGTGGACTCATTCTGCCTGTCTCTCTCATAATAAACTGGTATTTATAAATAAATACCAAAATTATGTGTTGGAATTCATTCATACCAATTTATATTTACTTTATGTAGGAGGATGGTGTGGACCTCATGCATATTCTGGATCATGTGCACGCTCATTTTCAAGAGCATGTTGAACCTTATAAGGTGAAGAGGAGATGAAAAATAAGGCTTAATATAAAACAAAACAGATGAGATTTACATTTGAACTTGCATTTATTATCATTGTGATATAATCCTTCTGTTTACAAACACACCTACCTCTTAATATGTACAGTTTACCTTCTACAATTTTTTGCAAATAGTAGGTAACTGTGGGTGTTATTAGTAGCTTCGGTAATGTAATGGTGTGCTTTTTGTCCTTCATTTGTAGGATGATGATTTTTATTTGATCCTCCATTACTTTTTTGCTTCCAAAGTTATTCTTCAAGTCATCTTTTCAGAATTGAGACAAACAAACTCACATTTCCTTTCCTCCACTTCTGTGTTAATGAAAATTGCACTTCTTCCTTGATGATGTCTCAATTGCAATGTCTAATAACTTGAGGTGGAAATGGCAAATTTATATGGAAATTATGAAGCGGGGGAGTGTCTAAATCCAGTAAACAGTTTTAGTTATGACTCAGTGTTTATCCTGTGTTCAGACCTGGGCTGACACACTCGGTCTCAATCCCCTCATCAAGCTGCGGTATATGTAACCCGGTCGTGTCACTCATTCTTCACTTGATTTTGCCAGCAGTGTGGTATTAACATTAGAGCGACTTTTTGCTCTTCTGCAAGGGTGTTCCCTCTCTGCTGTCATTTTCAGCACATTTACTTAATCTGCCTCCTCTTTTTGACAGCTCTAGACATCAGTGTTATTCACTCTTTTAAACCTTTTTAACTCTGCTCCCAAGGTCCTTGTTCTGCATTTGGATCTTCCAGCTTCTGCTTAAAATAACAGTAATTTTGGGAGCTTAATAGGGTTCTTGGCAAAAGGAAATGATAAATTCATTAGTCATTTACACCAGACACTTTATTAGGTACACCTATTCAACTGCTTGTTAACACAAATATCTAATCAACCAATCACATAGCAGCAACTCAATGCATTTAGACAGTGTGTGTGTGTTAGTTCCTGTTTTATTTTGATAGTCTCTCATCTTGTGTGCGTTACGTTCAGTTTTGCTTCCTTGTCTCATTAGTGGATTCAGTTCAGCTGTGTGTTTTTCCCCAGGTGTGTACTGTAACCTCCTCTTATGTATTTAGACCCTCAGTTTGCCTCTGATCTTTGTCATGCCCTCCCTCATGCTGTGTGCTCTTCCATCGATGTATTTTCCCTGAATCCTAGTTTTCATTTTATTTTTGCTCCTGCCTTGCTCCATGTATGTTTTGACTTAACCTATGAGTTTCCAGCAATAAAAACTAAGATTTAAGTTCACATCTTACTTCCTGAGTCCTGCATTCTGGGTTTTAATCCTGTCTGCCACACAGCGGTCTGTGACACCTTTCATGACCACAGTGTACCCATCTTCTGATGGCTGCTTCCAACAGGATAGCGCATCATCATCAAAGATCAAATCATCTCAAGCACCTTTCTTGAACATGACAATAAGTTCACTGTACTCAAATGGCTTCCACACATGATGTAGTGGAACAGGAGATTCACATCATGAGCCGACAAATCTGCAGCAACTGTGTGATGCCATCATGTCAATATAGACCAAAATCTCTGAGAAATGTTTCCAGAACCTTGTTGAATCGATGCCACGAAGAATTAAGGCAGTTCTGAAGGCAAAAGGATCCAACCCAGTACTAAGACAGGTGTACCTAACAAAGTGGCCAGTGAGTGTACAATTCCTAATTTTTTTAATCTTAATTTGCCACTTTAAACATTCATGACTTAACTCCTAATATAAACATTTCACTTGTATAACATTTTAAAAGCCATCTTCCTATTTATAGTAAAACAGACCCAGTCAAATTTTCTCTATATATCTTCTTCCACCAAGTCTACCCTCATTACTGTTTACTTAAACAAGAATATATTAAAGAAGATATTAATTCAAAGGATGTGGATCTTCAAGCGTAACAGCAACTGAACAATAACCCCAAAATAATTCAATATTTAGAAAAATGGAGCCAAGCCTCTACAAATGTGAATATACAGCATGAAGTTATTTACATTTTCCTCACACTATGTTAAATGAATAATGACCACCATTGGTGGTAGGTAGGTAGCATTTTTCAAAGCATATTTTCCATCATCCACTGCATATTTAAACATAGATTATATATATATATTTTTTACTCTTATTCATATCAGCATATCTTGAATTATTATTTTGAATTCATGTAATACTACTGAGGCCACGGGAACAATGATAGGAGAGTTTCAAATCATGCATTATTCATATTTTTCAGACCTGCTAATTATTTTTTAACAATTTAATACTTTTAACACCTGTTTGTCTTTTGAACTGTGCTTATTAAAGGTGAAGAAACAGCAGCGAGCCACAGGCAGTTATAAAGTGTGTTCACACTGTAATGACCACGATTAACAAGTCAGGGGAGGTGATTGCTGAGCTGACAGACTCAAATGACTCCACTGACAGAGTTTGTCAACAAGCTTTAAGCTTGTAGGCGGTAAAAAGTTAGTGATGGCCGAACCTTTCAACTTCAGCATTTGCTAACACCACCAGGCGCCAGAAGCATAAAACACTGTAGATTCACAACTAAAACTGTGTGGAAAAAAGCAGAAATTTGCATACACATTCTTTTAGTTCAGTTTATTTATAAATAGATTGTCTGCACATGCCTGAGGCTGATTTCCGCCCCTATATTCAGCCGTGAATGGATGCAGAGACTCCCTAACTTATAAAAAATGCATATAAAAATGCTGCTGGACACAGAAATGAAAGCGCCAAAGAAGAAGCAGAGTTTTATCTGATGTGAAATTGAGAGACTCATCAGGGAACTGCAGGAAAGGAAATGCGTTTTGTTTGGTGGTTTCATTTCTGAAATTAAATTCTGAACAAAATCTGCAGAAGGAAAACAGTGATGGAGGTGTGTCTGTCAAATCAGCTGTGTCCATATTCTGTAAAATTCTGTCTCGCCTTAGTTTTCATTTCCATTTTATAATATCAGCCTCAACTTTATACTCTTAAAATCCTGTGTACACATGGTTCGAAGCATGCGTACTGTTACCACAGATTTTCCTGTAGAAATATCAGTTCGGATGGTTTTGCTAGGTGGGTCTAAACTGGAGTAAGTCTGTTTACAGACATTCAAATTCACTATTTCACTTTTACAGATTTCAGGTGGCTAAAATACCCCACCAGTGAATCACGGATTTCATTGCAGGAGAAGCGCACCTGTTACCTCTTATGTACTCATTAAGCACATGTGCTCAGCGGTGCAGTGATTAGACAGACAACATTAAATAAAGGTATCAATACTGTCATTTCAACCGTCTGATATTAAATGGTTGAAAGCGGAGGTGGAGCTTTTGTACCTGTGATTTAGCAACTGGTTTCAGCAATTATAACTGTAAAAAAGAAACACAGCTTATACATGGAATTTCAGTCAGCTACCAAAGAAAAGCCCTTTTCTTCTAACCTTTTCTTTTAATACAAGAAAAAAATAGTATAATTACTGTAAATCACTTAATGATACCACCTCGTTCAACCTGTATTCAGTATAATTTTCACTTTTGTAGCTTCTGAATGCAGTGCTTTCAGCTCTAAAATCTTCAGTGACAGTGTTGATCTTCAATGACAAACAAACCTGCAAGATTTTCAAAATGTGTCTTCACTCACAGCTCTTAGGCTACAAGGCAACATTAACTTCATAGCAGAAGACAGTGATTAGTGAGACAAGTTTCACAAGCTGACTTTTACAATAAAATTAATATAAAATGCAAAGCAAGTTAACAGTCCCAGAATCAGCTCGATGTGAAAGATGAAGCTGGTGACATTTTTTGGTCAAGAAATCAAACCAAAGACCAACAGAACCAACAATGGTTTAATCCTACTCTTTAAAGCAGTGGTTTTAACCTTTTTAGTCTGGTGTACCCCAATAGGCCTTTCAAATGGACCCAAACTGCATCATGTTCAAACTCATTTTAAATTTAAACAATGTTCAGCTTATCGCTTCTCAATACAGTCTCAACTGCCCATACTGTCAGCTCACTATTTCACTGTTACCCACTACTTCATCTAATAGCTACGAGGCTACTGACCATAATTTTTAGTGAATATTTTTGCTCATGTTTATGTCATGGTCCTGGGTCCGGTGGACCCAGTATTCTGAGTTGTGGACTTTCTGTTTGGTTTTTCCTTGAAGTTTCTAGATATTATGTTTGTTTTGCATTATCCTCTTGTGTTCCTTTTAGTATTTAGTTATCAGTTCCCTAGTGCCCTCTCTCTCTCTGTCCCCCAGTGTCTCCCACTCGTGACCTCTCTCGCTCTTTCTCTCTCTCCCCCTCTCGTGCCCTCATGCTCCCTCTCGCCCTCTCCCTCTCTCGGTCTCCCAGTGCCTCCCACTCGTGCTCTCTCTCTTGCCCGCTCCCTCTCTCTGTATCCCTCTCTCTGCTCTCCCCAGTGTCTCCCTCTCTCTGTATCCTCTCTCTCTGTGTACCACTCTCTGGGTCTCCCAGTGTCTCTCTCTCTCTCTCTTGGTC
>VUQS01068988.1:0-10287 GCA_015108495.1 Heterochromis multidens
GCTTCTAACATCTTTAGTGTGCATCTTTCCACCACCTCCCCCAGCGTGTCCAGTCTGGCTCCAATCACAGAGCCAGCTTTCCTCACTAGTTTGTCCAGTCTCCTTGCATCCTTGTTTCTGATGCTGCCTCCCCAGCAGACTGCAGTATAGAACAGCACACTTGCCACCACAGACTGATAGAACATCTGCAGCATTTTACTGCAGATGTCAAGAGATCTTAGTTTCCTTAACAAAAAGAGGCGACTCTGCCCCTTTTTGTATAGTTCGTCTGTATTCAGCGACCAGTCTAGTTTGTTATCTAGGTATAAACCTAGATAAACCTAGACATTTTCTAGCTGTGCCTTAAGCTCCATAGTGGTTCACAAACTACTTGCCATTATAATCTTTTTGAGTTAAAATGTAATAAATATATAAAGGAACTGTATTTAGCTCATCCATCTGAAGGACCAATAGTTTTCTGACATGGCAAGACATCTGTCATCCATCCACCCAGAATTCAGAAAAATCACTCCTCCTATTTTTTGAACTTAATCAAACTACACACAATCATCACCTAATGGGTCTTCACCCAATCTGTGCTGAAAGTCATGATTGTCATTTTACAAGGAATAATCTGTAAACCAATTAGAGAAAATCTCAAATTAATTCCAACTTGTGCACCAAAGTCATGCTGAGAAGTCATATGGTGCAAAAGGAAGTTCTACAAGCTACTGAGTCATTAGATATACATATTTTTTCACACACTACTTCTGCATTTTGGCTTAGTTCTTTAACACACCGTGTGCTGTTCATCTGAGTTTGCATTTACCTCATTTTAAGACCTGGTAAGGACCTGATGATTTTATTTATGATTCATTCTCTGATCAGCAAAACCTTAGAATTAAAAGAGGGTGTACCTTCTTTTTTGACTGTAGATATGGTGAAACTCTCTCTCTTTCCACCCCTGTATCACTCTCTCTTTCTCTCTTAGGGACTTTTCTTTGATTAAGCATGTTTTAAAATAAATGAGCTCCATATCCAAGTGATTAAATTTTGGTTTAGTGAATATTAACTTTACTCTGATTATTTTCATCTTGGTTTTACTGCAGATACTGTAAGTGCAAGTGTAAGCCTGTAGAAACCATCATTTAGCTTCTACATGCTGGAATAAATTGTGTTCTAAAAATGAGTTTAGTCAAGTTGTTCATTATTGTCATTGTTGCCACCTGGACTGGGACTCAAACTAGCAATCTGTGGGTTTCTGTTCAACTTCTCTAACCAGTCTATGTTGTCCAAGCTGCCCACCTTTGAGTTCTAGCTATGCACCATGGCAGAGCAGGCTAGAACCTTTCCTGTATCAAATATCTAAAATCTAAATTCAGAAAACTCTGCTAACTATCCATTTGTCTAAATACATGACTATAAATTAGCTTTTTATATGTGAATATTAGATTGTTATTGGTCACAAACACCCTTTGTGTTCATGTGAAGCTATTTGGGGCGTCAGACACAATTCTCCTCCTGTAGCAGCTTTTCTTTCACTTTTAGCTTTTCTATAAACGGGGGGTTTGGGGGATTTCTGAGAATTCAAACTTGTTTATGCCATTACAATCCTGTTCCCTCCCACCATCACTTCCTCTTTCATGAACTCAGAGCAAAAAAAACAAACACACACACACACACACACACACACACACACACACACACACACAAAAACACACTCAAACGTTATTTTTCACAATGTACATGAATGAAGAGAGGAAGATGAATGCATCACAACATATAAAATAAAAATAATTCAGAAAAGCATCAATCTGTTTTCCCCTCCATTTTTTTTTTTACTTTTAGCGTCTTTAATTATTATTGGTTTAATTTTAACACCACTTTATATCATCTAAAGCTGACTTCCTTCATCTGTTGCTGCAGCAATAGATGCCATGGCAAAGTGTGTGTGTGTATGTGTGTGTGTGTGGGTGTGTGGGTGGGGGAGGGCCGTGTGCCTGTTTGCTATATAAAAGAAGACAGAAAGTAAAGGTGAAAAAATGTTCCCTTCCTTTCAGATGAGAAGCAAACTTCACAGTTAGTTTGTGTACACTGAGCTCTTTGTTTATATATACAGTGGATTCTATTTTTGACGTTTATCTTAGTTGATCTTCAGTATCATTTAGATGTGTTCATTTTAATTTTTGACAACATTTCAAAAATAAAAATCATTTGAATCTTCACATTTCTGGAAATGAGAAACCAGTATTAAAATATTGGTTTCCCATTGTCATTCTGAGTCTGTCCAAGTTATTCTACATGGTGTTGTCAGTGTTCTGCGTGTAGGACTCAAAGGTAAAGTTATTTTGAACAAATTCCACAGAAGCTGAATGAAGTGTTGATGTTCTGATTCATCAATTAGCAGCTTCACAACAAAACCAGTGGTAAGTTAAAGATTAAGTAAGTAAATATTTAAATTTATTTGTTTTTCTAATGTGTTCTTTCTGTATTTTAGAAATTTTTCAACAGCAATTTGAAAGTTTGAAAATCAGTAAATCATAACAGCTCTTCAGTCCAACCAGGCGGCAGCCAGCAGAGGTTTGTTATAATTTATCTCTATCTCTTTTTTTTTTTTTATTTTAATTTCTAATTTTGTATCATAAAAATTAATTTCTAGTCTGTTTGAGATTTATGTACAGTTAAGCATGTCAAACCGAAGGTGTGAAAATGTGACGTTGATACACTTACTTTCAAGTGCATACTTGAAAACCATTTCCTGATGCTGTTTCTGCACAGATAGTTTGCACATCCCTCAAACTTTAATATGAATAATTTTAATACATTTACTGCAATTTGTGTGTGTGTAAATGTAAATGTAAGTGGCTATGAAACGCAGTCTATAAGCAGAATCCACATATTATATACAGTTTCAACACATGTGTTACCACCACCTGAAACCCACAGCCCAGTTCAAAGTGTGTGTGCAGCTGAAAATAACCTCAGCAGAGCAGTTAGATGCTGAAAGAATTAGTTCTGTTTTTTTCTCCACCTTTGCTACAAAGGCTGAGACTTT
Source organism: Heterochromis multidens (assembly GCA_015108495.1). NCBI lineage: Eukaryota > Metazoa > Chordata > Actinopteri > Cichliformes > Cichlidae > Heterochromis > Heterochromis multidens. The sequence goes on from VUQS01068988.1 coordinate 3,035, forward strand.
AAAACACAGCAAAGCTGTATTAGTACGAGCCATATATGCAACAGGGAGTTGCTGACTTAAGCAAAGTTGGAAAGTCACTGACTGAAGCTTTCAAATCAAAAACCCATAAACAAAATCTTATAAAACCAAAGCAACACCACTTTACAACCATCTTAAAGTAGATATGTTTAAAAAGACAAAAGACACACACACACACACACACACAGAAGATTGTTCTGCACTATTATTTGTACTGTATGTCTTGTGTCTTACATGCACAACAGTAAAACAGACGTTATCAGATAAAACAAACTTTTTTTCTGGGTAATGTAGCTAACATTAGCTTATCTGCTAATGCGCACAGACTGCTTGACACCCGACAGAGTAGTTAGCTGAATCAGAAGATTCAGAATCAGCTTTATTGGCCAAGTATGTGTACACATACAAGGAACTGGGCTCCATTTTTTTATTTGTCATAAGGTCATATAAGGTCATATACTTAACAGAATAGACAGACAATAACAACATGTGTAGTATCTTTATATTTATATGTGCAATGTTGCAGAGTATAAGATGTTATTGATGCTAATACGACTCACAACATGCCAGACTCTGCAGTACAAATGCAGTATTGTATGGAACTTAATATGTAGCCTTAAAAGTAAAGTAAGGATGCTTTCATAAATAATACCATGAAGAGTATTTAAAGACTAAAGAGATTAAAGATAAAATCAATATATGCTGTGCCCGTGGTTTGATGCTCTCCTCAGTACCCTAGTTGGCCAAGTCAGACTCTTTGTTCTTCTTTTGGATAACAATCATTCTTTATGATTTTATGACTTATGCTGCATATTTGGGTTCTTTTCTTGCTGCAGAATGAATCTGAAAATCTAAACATCCAAAGTGCAACAACTTCACAAACGTCTGTGCAGTACACGACTCAGTTACAAAGAATATTGTCCACAATGTTTGAAGGCAGCAGAAAATAACCAGTATTAGACTGTTTTATAAAGAAAAATGTCTTGAATGACACATCTCAGGTTCCCAGGCATGTTATTTCGTCATCTTACCCAGTGACCCATTTAATTGGAGTTATCGTCATGGTGATGTATAAATAACTGTCCAGTTATGTGTGCCTGACTCACACTGATAGAAACAATCTACTGCGCCTGGGAGAGGATGCAATCTTTCCAGCTTAAATAACGATAAGTGTTCATTCAGCTGTTTTGTCTGTCTGTGGGTATCACTGGTATATTTTTAATTTTTAGCATTGCTGTTACTGCTGATATGAAGCTCTTTTGCCAAAAGCATTTACAAACTAGGTCAATAGTAATTGTGCCCTACTTCATCTTTCTATAGGTCATACTGATCTGAGCCTGTGCCGGTTCTTATTATGGTTAAATTCTGAGCATTTCTTTTTTTGTATATTTCATCTTTTGCAGATTTGGGCCCAGAAGAACTTCAGTCACTTCAAGAGTATAAGACATTAACCTTGACTGCACAGAAGTTCCAAAATTTGCTTTTTTAGAACTAGAAAAAGCTCTTTCTTTATTTCTTTCATAGTAAGTTTAGTAGTTAATTTACAACAAAACAGGAAATGTTAAGATATTGTAAAGGAGAAGGTGGCCCCAAGAGGCTTTCAGATGCTGTTAAAAAATATGTCAGCAAACAACTACAAACACTGCCAGGGTCTCTCCCTGTTTATATGATTCCTCTGAAAAACAATGAATTCAATGTAGATGGATGCAAGAGTTTCAGTTTTGGGAAAGACTCCAGTAAACCTAACCGCACCATAATGCTTATGGGTGCAACTGGTGCTGGGAAGTCAACTCTCATCAATGGGATGATCAATTACATTTTAGGTGTTAAATGGGAGGATCCACATCGCTTTAATTTAGTTAATGATACTCAGTCAACATCACAAGCTCATAGTCAGACCTCTGAAGTCACTGTGTACAAAATCAACCACCAGGAGGATTTTAAAATCCCGTTCTCTCTGACCATTGTGGACACTCCAGGCTTTGGAGATACAAGAGGCATAGAAAGAGACAGAGAGATCACAGAGCAGCTACGTAATCTCTTCTCTGCTCCACATGGTGTCAGTGAAATTGATGCTGTGTGTTTTGTAGCTCAGGCTGCTTTAGCACGACTCACACCAACGCAGAAATATGTCTTTGATTCAGTGCTCTCAATCTTTGGCAAAGATGTGGCAGAAAACATCAGGATTCTGGTGACATTTGCAGACGGTCAGCGACCATCAGTTCTAGAAGCGATCAAGGTTTCAGGTGTCCCATGTCCTACAACAAAAGACGGGCTGCCAGTTCACTTCAAATTCAATAATTCTGCACTTTTTGCAAACAACAAATCAGCTGAAGCAGACAGCATCAGTCATGACGATGATGATGATGATGATGATGATGATGATGATGATGATGATGATGGTGATGATGATGGTGAGGACTTTGATCAGATGTTTTGGAAGATGGGGACAAAAAGCATGAAGAGGTTTTTTGCTGCTCTGAATATCATAGAAACCAAAAGCTTGACTCTGACAAAGGAGGTCCTCACAGAAAGAAAGCAGCTCGAGATTTCAGTTGAAAATCTTCAGGTACAGGTTAAACTTGGGTTAGCCAAACTTGAGGAGATAAAAGAGACAAGAGAAAAAGTTAAAGAATATAAGGCAGAGATCAGCAGAAATGAGAGCTTTGAGTTTGAAGTTACTGTCAAAAAGCCTTTTCAGGAGGATATTTCAGATACTGGAAACTACATCACCAACTGTCAGCAGTGTCATTATACCTGTCACTACCCTTGTAAGATACCAAATGATGCAGATAAAAGAGACTGCGCAGCAATGAGATCAAATGGATCCTGTAGAGAGTGCCCAGGTAAATGTATCTGGAATGTACATTATAATCAGAAGTACAAATGGGTGTATAAAGAGGTTAAAGAAAAAAGAACAATAAAAGAGCTGAAAAAAAAGTATTTGAAAGCCAAAGGAGAGAAGTCAACTTTTCAGGGACTGGTTGACAAACTTAATGCTGAGTATGACTGTTTGCAGGATGAGGTGGTGAAACTGGTGGAAAGGTCTGCCGAGTGTCTGAACAGACTTAAAGAAATAGCACTGAAGCCAAACCCTCTGTCCACTCTAGAACACATCGACATCCTTATTGAAGGAGAGAAATCTGAGGCCAAACCAGGTTGGATGGAACGAGTTCAGTCTCTGATGTCCATGAAAGAAAAAGTAGAGCTCATGGCTCACGTAGAGAATATTTATTAAGAATTTCTCGTTGCTATATCTTAGACTGTTCCACAAAAATCATAAAGACAGAAGCAGTCAGATAATGATAGAGATTAAAATCTCAGCAGGTGCAGCAATATGTAAGTGATTTTAAAGTTTCACAACTTCAAATCTTTTTTTGTAGTGAAATGATTTTTTTTTTTGCTTCATCACTTTCTTACATCACTGTAACCAACTTAAAATCTAAATAAGATCAAGCACTGATCACAATATTAGTATTTTTTTCCTCATTGAATACTTTTGTCCCTTCTCAACTCTTTATAACTCTTGACACGTCCCCCTCTCAGTTGAATGCTCAGTTTAAATTTATTTTTGAATCTGTTTCTTTTAGATTTAAGTAAATGCAAACATTACTGATATAAAAAAAAATTTCTATGTCTGAATTATGTGTAATGTTATCTCTGTTGTTGTATTAGCATGACTCCTACTGAATGATGGCGACATTATTAAATAATAAACCATGATGACATTTGAGAAAGCATGAACTGTTGCCTGTTGTGATGTGATGATGATGATGTGATGTGATCCTTCATTGTGCAGCTTGACATCTCCCTCACTCCATCTTGCAAAGATGATGTAAATATGCCATCACTGCTTTACTCATCATGTAGTGCTGAGATTTCCCTATTTTAGCAGGTGAATGAATCAGCATACATACAAACATACCAGCATTGACTTAGACAAAATCTGTCAGAAGCAGTGATTGTTAGAAGACAAACTAAATAGTTTTAATCCTGTTAGGAAATTTATCAACAGCTCATCACAGCAGAAAAGTCTACCTATGTAATGTTTAATTTCTCAAAACTAGTGTACACCTTTTGGTTTTGACCACACAAGAAATGCATAAATTAATTGAATGGTTCTATTAACATCCTGACTATACTAACACTAAACCTATGCAACTTATTTTGTTAGTGAAATTTCAAGTTTAATTTTCAGATGAGTCTGAAAACTGGTTCAATATAAAAAGAAGAAAAATGATGATGGTAAACATGAAAGCGCTAAGGGTTGCAATCTGGGAACCTATCAGCTATCGTTTGCTTATTTAGCCTCTGGGGCTGTATTCAAGGCTTCCATGAATGCAGCCACAGCCAAGACAGAACCGATGGTCAACTCAAGCTACAAGCTGTCCTTGCAATCTTTGTTTGTTCTGATTAATAATGTGCTTTCAAAGGGTTACAAGTGACATGAATTTGGTATCCATCCATCCATCCATTCTCTTCCGCTTATCCAATTCAGGGTCGCGGGGGAGCTGGAGCCTATCCCAGCTGCCACAGGGCGAGAGGCAGGGTACACACTGGACTGGGAAATAATTGTATGAATGTTTTTTTTATGAGTCTGTTACATTTGCAAGTATTAGGAAACTGTCCAAAGTTATAATTACAGTAACAGTTTCACAGATGGTGTATTTTATATTACCAAAATTGGTAAAATTACAGAAAAATACAGAAAGTTTCTGTATTTTAATTACGGAAAATGTCTGTATTTTTATGTGATGGTAAATTTCAGTTATTTTTCTGGTGCCTCTGCCAGAATATTACGATCTTTTACAGATTATTTTTACAGTGTGACTAATAAAATTTTGGTGATCCAACTTCCCTCTCAAGAGTGTTGTCTAGTTATAGACAAAGTATTTCATTTCTAACACTATGTTAGATCTTAGTGTTGTAAATGTGGCAAATCATTATTATCAAATTTATTTTCATTTTAATCTATCTCACAACAGTTTCCTGTTGGCATATCTGCATTTTACTGACCCTTGCAATTCTGACATATGTGGCCATGAGTGTCCATGCATCGCTTTTTGGAATGAAAGTGATTCTGGGAAGTGACTACACTGATCCATTATCAAGTAAAAACAGAAAAAAAATGGAAGGTGTTTCTGTCTGTTGGTTTTTTGTTTGTTTGCTTGTTTGTTGTTTTTATTTTTGGGGGTTTTTTTGTTTTTAAAATTTTTGTTTGTTTTTTGTTTGTTTGTTTGTTTTTGTCTGTTGGTTTGATTTGATGGTTTTAAATTAGACTTTAATGAAAAGATGCTAAAGAGTAGAAAAAAGACAGGTTAGCAACTTTACTCATATAACAGACATATTACATATTATAACAGATAGAGTGTGTAACTACAACTACAGACCTAAAGATAGCCTACCTTCTTTCTCTTCATGTAGGAAGCTGAAAAACAAAACATAACAAAAAAACCCAGAAACCCTTTACCCGGCAGGTTTCTCTCACACAACCAGTAGCAGCACTGGAGAGAAAACTCCAAAACCTTTTCTTTTTTTTTTTTGTTTCGTCCCTATAGTATGTGTTTTAGAGGGTGGATAGTCATGTCTTAAGTAAACATGTTAATCCTGCTCACAATTGTAATGGATAAATAAACACATTTCCACCGGAATAGGGTGGGTATCCTGGTGTTCCCTTGGCTTGCTGCCTCTAAGTTGGAGTTTTTCCAGGTGGACGAGAGGGTTGGTTCCCTGCACCTTCGGGTCAGGGAACAGGTCCTGACTGTTGTCTGCGCTTATGCGCTGAACGACACTTCAGAGTCCCAGCCTTCTTGGAGTCCCTGGGTGGGGTGCTTGAAGGTGCTCCACCTGGAGACTCTGTCGTCCACCTAAACATATAGTGAGGGTGGGCTGGGAACGCCTGGCAGAGGCCCCGGTCCACGAGATCTTCAACTCTCACCTCCGGCAGAACTTCGACAGCATTCAGAGGGAGGCTGGGGACATTGAGTCTGAATGGACCATGTTCAGCACCTCCATTGATGAGGCTGCTGCACTGAGCTGCGGCTGCAAGGTGGTTGGTGCCTGTTGTGGTGGTAACCCCCAAGCCACATGGTGGACACCGGAGGTGAAGGGAGCCATCAAGCTGAAGAAGGAGTCCTATCGGGTTTGGTTAGCCTGTGGGACTTCAGAAGCAGCTGATGGGTACTGGCAGGCCAAGCAGAACACGGCTCGGGCAGTGGCTGAAGCAAAAAATTTGGGTGTGGGAGGAGTTCGGTGAGGCCATGGAAAAAGACTTTCGGACTGCCTCGAAGTGATTCTGGCTAACCGTCAGGTGACTCAGGAGGGGAAAGCGGTGTTCTACTCACATGGTGTATAGTGCGGGTGGGGCACTGCTGAATTCAACTGAGGATATAGTTAGGTGGTGGAAGGAATACTACGAGGACCTCCTTAATCCCATGGACACGCCTTCTGTAAAGGAAGGCAGCTGAGTGTGAAGCAGCGGGAATGAGACTCAGCACCTCCAAGTCTGAAGCCGTGGTCCTCAGTCGAAAAAGGGTGGATTACCCACTCAGGGACGAGTTGCTGCCCCAAGTGGTGGAGTTTAAGTATCTTGGGGTCTTGTTTACAAGTGAGGGGTTGAGGAGAGCGGGAGATCAACAGATGGGACTGCGGCTGCAGTGATGCGAACGCTGTACTGGTCCGTCGTGGTAACGAGAGAGCTGAGCGTAAAAGCGAAGCTCTCGATTTACAAGTCGATCTATGTCCCTACACTCACCTATGGTCACGAACTTTGGGTAGTGACCGAAAGAACGAGATCGCGGATACAAGTGGCGGAAATGAGCTTTCTCCGAAGCGTGGCTGGCCTCTCCCTTAGAGAGAGGGTGAGGAGCTCAGTCATCCAGGAGGGGATCAGAGTAGAGCTGCTACTCCTCCACATCGAAGGGAGCCAGTTGAGGTGGTTCGGGCATCTGACTAGGATGCCTCCTGTGCGCCTCCTGGGTGAGGTGTTCCGGGCATGTCCCACTGGGAGGAAGCTCAAACATTATCTAATCTGTAATTTTAAGACTGTTTTGCTTTGATAATCGGACATATATCAGAGAAAGAAATACCACAAAACGTTGCTAACTGATAGGACGTGTTTTCCTTCTCACTCAATGTTTTCCTTTCCACTCAATCACAATATTTCCACTCAACATTCTTATTTAATATGTCATTCAATATGTGAACTCAATGTCACTAAATATCTTTCCATTCAA
>VUQS01068994.1:1740-12929 GCA_015108495.1 Heterochromis multidens
ATCATGTACAGTCAACTGAATTTACCACAGGTGGGCTCCAATCAAGTTGTAGAAACATCTGACAGATGATCAATGGAAAAAGGACGCACCTGAGCTCAATTTTGCGTGTCATGACAAAGGCTGTGAATACTTATGTACATGTTATACTTTTGTTTTTTATTTTTAATAAATTGGCAAGAATTTCAATCAAACTTTTTTCACTTTTTCATTATGGGGTATTGTGTGTAGAATTTTGAGGTGAAAAATGAATTTTATCAATTTTGGAATAAGGCTGTAACATGACAAAATGTGGAAAGAGTGAAGCGCTGTGAATACTTTCCTGATGCACTGTACATAAAGTGTTAAAAAAAAAACCATCCAGTGCAGTGAGGTGCTGTTTATGGCTTTCCTTGACAGTTTTCTGTGGTCATAAAGTGCTCCTTCTAAATTGAAAAGCAGAAATTTACATTGTTAGGACTATCAAGCGCTTTGAGCCCCATTCTAAATTGACGATTACTTAATGTTTTCTTTGAGGCAAACAGCTGATTTCACAGAATGTTAAAGTGCCGCTTAAGTGAGTGTCAGCTCTCAATTTGAACCTTTTGAAAGCTACTGAGGGCTTACTTTGCTTTTATATATGAATGTGTGTTGTGGTAAGGTTTGGTGATTGTTTGTTAATGTATTGTTTATTAATGTATATAGCCATGCAATCATGCCAACAAACCTATAGAACACCACTCCAGATGGAGTCAGAAACCCTTTTCTCCGAGGCTCAACAGATCATTGGCTCCTCTCGATGGGCAAACATGTATGAAATTGATCTAATTACATTCATCAGCATCATCTTCATTTGTACTTCATTAACATGGTGCTAATGCTTCTGAATGTCTCACACACATCTGTGATAGCTATTTTTGTTTTAGTCCAGTGCACTCCATCAGGTCTGCTGGCTGCAGTGCCTGGTGCTAGTTGAATACCATAATGAGCTAATCAGAGAGCAAATGCCAACTGACCAGAAAATGAAGTGTGAACAATGGACAGCTGAGCGTCTCTTTCAGAGCCTCAGTCAGAGTGACCTTCATGACTTGCGCTTATAGACCACCAACAGGTTGGCGTGTTACTTCTATCACAAGCTTTGCTCTGTTCATGCATGCAGGCTAAAGGTCACCGATGAATTAGAGGGGAGCAGCAGGTTCTTCTTGTTGTGTCTTGTTGTGCAGGATCAGCAGGTCACAGGGTGTGTAGTGACTGCCAGCGTGCTCAGATGAGCTTAAAAAGCCCTGGCAGTTGTCATAATCAGTCTCAGCTGTCCTCTGGAGCCTCTCCACATTCTGAGGACTCTTTTCTGTTTTTTTCACCACCTCATCAAAGGTCCAGGCCGTCTATATCCGCTTACCTTTTTTTTTTTTGTTTTTCATGAAACCATCCATGAAGGTGTACAGGTGGAGCCAGGTGTACAGGTGGAGCCTTAAGCCTCTCCAGCACAAAGATTTACTCATTTCCCACGCGGCTCTCTGAGAGGCCACGACACTAAGGATCACTGAGGTTTCCCAGGAAACCAGAGCGCCACATTGTTAAGTCAGTTAAGAAGCCTTGCACCTTTAAATAACCAATATTTCCTGCAGCCTTTGGGCCTTACTGAGTTTATAGAGCTTGTTTTGACGCCATAGATCAGTAGATTAATACTGTAGAAAAACAGCTTTTCTGCACAGCATGGAGTTTTTCCTTGTCTGTATTATTGGCAGCAAATGAACACCCTCCCCGCCCCAGAGTATATGGTGCTGTGCGACTGTCAAAACTCTCCCCTGTGAAACACATGTTCTTGTTCAGTTGCTGTTTTGCCATATGTTAAAGCAAAATGGAAGCAATTCGCTGCTGAGTTTGGGATGATTTGAGCCCAAGGGAAAGGAAGGCAGCAAAGTCGGCGTCCTGTTGTCACCAACATATGGCTCCTGTAGCTTTGTCTGATGACTTTTATTGTTGTGGAGTTTCCTTGTACAAGCCTAGACTCCAAAGGATGTGGGTTCATTTGTTTTTGAGGCCCAACAGCTTCTTTAGCGAAAGTGAAACTGATTAAAAAGACCTAATGATCCCTTTCAACGTAATCCCTTTATCTCCACTGTGCTTGAAGTAATTCTCATGTGATCGCTATTGAGATGTGTGTGGTTTTAGACTTCAAACAGACACTGTATCAAAGGATTAGTAAATAACTTCTGCCAGATAACTCACTATTTTGTGTGATGCCAAAATAGGACACTATAACACTGTTATAAGATGTTCAGACACACACTTGTTTAAGCTTAAACCGTTCTTAAAATTAAGAAGATGGTAAGCATGCTAGTACTGTGCTCTTTGTATACTTGTGTGTTTCACCTTTTACAAAAAAGAGCTTGCTGGGTAATAAAATCCTGGATGACCACTCCTATGAATCATTTCCTTCTGAGAAAGAGGGTTCATTAGGAAGTGATTCTGTTAATGGAGCTTGGAATGGCCCATAGTTTAAGTGGTGCAGAGTCAGGGAAGAAGAGCTAAATCTATCCGCTTGGTGTCAGGTCTGAACAGGAGTGGATGGGTCGCTCTCTTGAGTCCTGCTAAATGACGTTATCTCTGAGTGCAGGGGCCACTCACATAAATAAGCCTGGAGGTGGGCCACTCGGCAAAAAAAGGCACTCCAACTCTGCAGATAAAAAGAAGGCCCCACGTCACCGTACTCTGCTGAGCTACAAGGATTAGATCAGTTACAGGGAGGAAAAGTATTCAACACAAGAAATATGACAAATTAATCTCATTGGGTAATGCGGGTGTCTTGGTGACAAATGCCAACAGAATACCTGAGTGGGGCAAGTAATTATACCCAAATGAACTTGTCAGGGCTTGCAGGGAAAGTATCACTTGAGTTAGTATCATCTTTACACGACTTGTCTGCTGTAAGATGACGGCTCCTGGCCTGGAGACAAACGAGTTCCTAGAGTGCTCATACACTGACAAAATGATAATATGTTGCCTCTCCTGCAGCATTGCTTTCTCTTGTGCCACTTGGTCTTGACACCACTTCAGATATCATGCAGTGAAGTTTTAGCAGAGGTGAGAAATAAACCTTCTGCTGCTTAGTGGATAGTGATGGAAGGAGGTTGTGCCTTTGATCCATCTCATCTCAAAGCGAGTGGTGGTAATCGGCGTGCCGTGAGTTCCACCTCTGCCTGTTTTCCTCTGAGCTGTCAAATAATCCTTGATTATCTTCTAGAGTACTTAATTCTCTCAAAGGTTTAGAGCCCTATATATATTTATTGTAAAGTCACTGCTTTGTCGCCCTTTAAATCCAGATGGTATTATCTATCTCTCTGCTTTTTGTTTGACTGACTATTAGTTAATTTGACAGTCTATGTTAGACTTTAAAGACCACATAAAATGTCAAGATGCAAGAAAATAGAATTAGCCAGTTCAGGTGGAGCTAATTTCTTTTGCTGGCGCTAAGTTGTCATTCAGTCATGTTTTGTATGTCAAATCTTGAGCTCTAAGGAGAAATTACTTACAATGAAATAAAAGGGATATTAATTGACTTTGAAAACATACATCAGTCAAATCCCAAAATGTCCCAGCACTTAGCTGCTGATTAATAAAACTCTGCTGTATCAAATGTTGATTTTAGCTGCTAGATTGCCGCACTGGTGTCAATAAGGAGCATCTTGTTTTCAGTAACATTATGTGTGTCACTAAGAGGCAGCAACGTGATTTAGACTTACAGTGATTAACTATATAACATTTCTGTAAATGTTGATGTAATGATAATAGTAATTTCAGTTCAGGACAAGCAGCAACCTCCGGGATTTTTAAATAAAGTGAATGTGGAAATGCCAAAAACTGCAGGTCTTGGAGTTGATCCTGACACTAGTTTCAAAGGTGAGTTGATCCCCACAGGCTCCAATGTTAAAATGCCCAACTTCACAGCATTTAAAAGCATGTCTACAACCTGATCCAAAAATAATCTATAAGAATAGATCCTCTCATCATAATATCTGCATGGTGGGTGATTTTTTTTTTTTTACATAGCAGACAGCTAGCAGTTACTGCTAGCTTTGAAAAAACATATCAGTGAAGTCCCAAAGTATGTTAGGAGTAAATGCTAGCAGTCAGTGGCACTAATTCAAATCACTGAACTGGATCTGTCCAGGTGTTTGTGGTGGTAGTGCCTTGTAATGTAAGGTAAATACCCTACAGTAATAGAGAGAAAACCCCAATAATCAGATGAACCCCTTCGAGCAAGCGTATGGTGACAGTGGGAAGGAAAAACTCCCTTTTAACAGGAAGAAACCTCCGGCAGAACCAGGCTCAGGGAGGGGCAGCCATCTGCTGTGACCAGTTGGGGGTGAAGACTTACTTATAACTTTTTGGGAGATGCCGAGAACATCTAGTGAAATAGAACCACAAGTATGCATTATAACACAGAATATGGACAAAAATGCTGGGCCACTCCTCTTAATCTTTGAATTGAGGTGTTTTGAATCCCATTGCCACAGGTGTATAAAATCAAGCACCTAGCCATGCAGTCTGCCTTTACAAATATCTGTGGAAGAATGGATTTTTCTAAAGAGAAGCGTGGTACTGTAATATGATGCCATCTGTGCAAGAAAAACTGCACAGTGTATACTCAATCTTAACGAAGTAGGTTGAAATAGGTGCTTAGAAAATCAGTTTTATGACATTTATTTAGCTTTTTGTCATCATTTTATTTTCTGTATTTTTTTTCTGCGATTTACTGTTTCTTTGTTGTTGCTAATTTCTCCACTGTATCAACTAACAGAAATTATTCAGCTGTTACACAAACCTTCACTCTTATCCTTCTGCACATCATTTGCTGTTTACCTTGCACTACCTTGGTGTGCGATTAGACTGGATGGCAGAGCCTATTCAGCTCAAATCTCTTCTCAGTCAATACAAGCAAATACTAATGATGTTTTCCTCTTAGGTGTTCACAGGCGTGGGACAGAATAAACAAGTACTGGAACAAAAGCTCACCAAGGCTGCAAAGCACAGAATAGCTTCTTCTGTACTTCTCAAACACTGAAGGCAGGCTTTGGCTGTGTCCTCTACTCTGTCCATAACCTCATCAGGCTGAATAATTGTTGCAGTGAGAAGATTACCTGGAGGTGAAAAATGTCCTTTCCCTCTTCCTGTGCTCTCCTTTCAGTCTAGCAGCTCTTTTTTTCCTTTTTTAAAATGTCCTTTTCTAACTAATGAGACAAGACTGAAACATAAACTTTCCTTTTTGATTGTCTCCCTCCCCAGAGGCCTTCTTCTTTTAATTGTGAGAAGTCATTATTATAATGGGAAAATAACTCCAATTACTTCATATGAGATTCATAATGGATTCTAACTTGATTTTAGATTTAATTTTATTTTGAAGGAAATGCGAGGTAGAGCACTGTCATGATTATTGATGGTGTTTTGTGTTTCTAAAGTAACTTTGATTTTAATAAATATGAGTTTCTCATACAACATTTCTGCAGATTGTAGCAATATTCAAAATGATTTTAAACTTGCAATTCCCTCATCCAGTGTATTCCAATACTGATTCCATGATAAACTGTCCTTTAGATAAACTGATTTCTTGTGTGTACAAATTCAGTTGTGTGGTCGGCTTTCTGATCCTCTGGCGAACATTTGTTCACTACATTTAATCTGCATGTTTAAGTTCCATCTTAAATATTTTCAATAGTGTATCATTAGGCTCGATATGATGTAAGGAATGTGTGATGACTTTAGGTCAACAAAAACATCCATTGGGGGCCATGAAAATGGAAGCCTAACAGCTGTTAATTTGATCCCTAACTAAGAGTAAAATTATACCCCACTAAATGTTATAATTAAATCTGCACTAATTACTACTTTATATTAAGTATGAATCAAATGTGTAATGCAAAGTCATCACAGTACAATGCATGATAACCTCACACTGCATTCCCCTTCACTTCTACCGGACTTTATTTACTGTTTTAACTTTTTGTTTTTAATTCCTTCATCACCCTCATTACCAGCAGCATGGAGCTGTTTTGACTGACAAAAATCTCACTAACAGTTGACTGGAATATTTCGTAGTGAGGAAATTTCACGACTGGACTTGTTGCACAGGTGGCATCCTATCACGGTACCATACTGGAATTCACTGAGCTCCTGAGAGCGACTCTTTCTTTCACAAATGTTTGTAGAAGCAGTCTGCATGCCTAGGTGCTTAATTTTATACACCTGTGGCCACAGAAGTGATTGGAACACCTGAATTGAATGATTTGGATGGGTGAGTGAATACTTTTGGCAATATAGTGTATATAGTCATGGTAAAAAGAAACTACACGCTCTTTCAGTTCTAAGGTTTTATGTATCAATCATCTGGTCCTGAGCAGGTTCTAAAATTATTAAAATACAATACAATACACCCCAGGATTCAATAGCTTGTAGAACCACTTTTACCAGCAATAACTTGAAGTTTCTGTGTGACTTTATCAGTCTCTTACATCATTGTGGAGGAATTTTTGCAGGCATTTTTTTAAGCACTGGTCTCCTAAGGTCCATCCACATTTCAATCAGATTGAGGTGAGGACTTACACTGGATCATCATTCTGTTGTAGACTTGCCACTGTGCTTGGGATCATTGTCCGGTTGCATGACCCAGTTTCAGCCAAGCAATTGTGTCTCCTTGAAAGAGATGTAAATCCCTTTGAGATTGTGTCAGGAAGGGCATCCAGCATAGAAATTCTGCCAAATCAAACATGCGGAGCTATCTGTTGCCCTTCTGCTTTGGTGACCCCTTGTGAATAAGAGAGCAGCCGAAAGTATCTTATGAGCCATTAAAGCATCCTGTTTGAATAGCTATGATCAATAGGTGATAACAAAATAACATAATCCTAATTCTGTGTAAATACAAAATTCTACGTTAATGAAGTCTGAAGTTAATTGGAGACAAAATTTAGTGCTGTTTTAGTAATTACCTCTTTTTGTTTCTGCAAAGTGTTTATGTGCTTAGGTATTCATGGGCATATGTGCCTCGATGCAACAGCTGTAGAAATAGCGATAAAGATCCTCTTCTTAAGAGCTACAAAGTTTGCATTAGGAGGTTGGAGGGACGTTGGTGGAGTAAATCAAAGTTTGTCAGGAGATAATGGGGATTCAGGAAATCCTGTGGGGATATTTTATATTTAGGAAAAGATTATGGTTTTGGTGAAGGCATGCAGTGTTCTTTACAAGCATCCGCATGGGATGAGTTGGGAATGACAGTCTCTCTGCTTTCTAAACCCACTGTATCAAGGCACACAATTGCAAGGACACCATGAACATAATTTTGGGATAGCAGAGACATCTGACATGTGATGCCCTGGAATGAAAATTTGTTGGAGGGAGACACAAGGAAAGATGCAGGAAATGTAGTTAAGGAAAAAGAAGAAAAGGCAAAACTCAAATTATACCTTTTCATTTTTTAAATTAAGCACTTTATTTGAAGACAGCTTTTCAAAAGCTATGTTTTTTTAAAAATATATAAACCTTATTTTACTTGAAAAGACTAAAGAACATTTTATTATTTTATTATTAGAGTACACCTCAGGTCGTGAAAATTAATAATCATTGTTGAAATACTGTTGAATTGTACTTTATTTGTTTTACTTGACAGTCAGTTGTTGACTGTATACAGACATTAATACAACTGTTAGGCTGCTTCAAAATATTTTGGATCGGATTATAATGCATGCGGAACTTTAAGATGTTCTGGACCTTTGTTTGAGGAAATTTTCTCAAAGTGGACCTCCGTAAATTTTAATTGAAAACCCCATTCCCTAGAACCTTGTGTTTTAGGTCAGTAGCTGTGTTAGGTAAGTAGTTTTATGAAAAGCTCACTCAAGACCACACATATCAGAGGCACGGATCCCTAAATGACACAAAGTGTGTGTGTGTGTGTGTGTGTGTGTGTGTGTGTTAAAATATTAAATAACAAGTGCTTTGGTATAGATAAAAGCACTGTATGAATGTGTGTATGATTGGGTGAATGAAACTTGTAGTACACAGCACTTTGAGTGCTCAAATTGAGTAGAAAGGTGCTATATACTAAGTACCAGTCCATTTACTTGTAGAAACTTTCAAAGTTCCTGACAGTTTTGGGACTGACTGGCCTTCTTGTCTTAAAGAAATGATGGACTGTGGTTTGGCTTAAGTTGGTTGAGTAGTTCTCACCATAAAATGCTTTCCTATATGAACATTACCTTGCCACAACACAATTAATAGTTTCCAACACATTAAGAATCAAACAGATTTTTCCAGTTAATTTTTGACAATGCTCACTTACTAAGTGAAACCATGGTCATAAACTTGATTAATATGTTACCAAATAGACACAGTTAAATGGCAGTTCTTGAAATACAACATTTTAACTACTGATTTGTTTTCCTTTTCACCCCTCACACCAGAGACCACAGTCCCAGACAGAAACAATCTTTCTTTTACACATTGATTGTATCTTCGATCATTGTTTGGTTAGGTTCAGACAACAAAAGCTACTCTTTTAGGTTTAGGAATTATAACTTTTTGATTTGTTTAGACACTGAAAACTTCTTGGTAAGGTTTGGTGAAAAAAAACAAAATGTTTTCAAGATTAGAAAAAGGTCATGGTTTGGGTTAAAATACAAAAGATGCCTGTTTTTTTCAAAGCTCCAGTTTTCCTGGTTGCCATGGTTGCTGCATTCCCTCTAAGGAGTTGTAAAATGTTCTTCCAACTACAATACATTCGTTTTAAGGCCATGTTGTCTGAAATGACAACATGGGGCAAATTGTGTCCATGTCCACAAGCAAATAGACTGTATGACCTGTCCTGGGTGTACCCCACCTTTCACCCTATGACAGCTGGGATAGGTTCTATCCTCCCCTACGACCCTGAATTGGATAAACAGTCAAGAAAGATGGATGGAAGGATGGATGGATGGATGGATGGGTGGATGAACAGATGGATAAATAGACAGATGGATGGATGGATGAACTTTTGTCAGTGGACTGAGCTTCACTAAAAGTATTATCGATAATGGTTGCTACTTTGAAGAATCTAAATTGTGAAACATTTTATTTCAAACTTGAATAAGTAGGTATGTCTAAACTCTCTAGGACTATACTTGCTTGCTTAATGATATGCGTTATAGAATACGAGAGTTTTGTCTGAAAATGCCTTTTTCCTGGATGTCTGTCATTGTATATTACATGTTTTCTGTATCAGAAATATGTCATGTATGTTTACAGATCTTGTAAGCACTTTAAGACAATAAAGGTAAGTTGTCTAAGAGTTTGAAAGAAGGCAACTGGACTTCTTTAAGTTGTTTGGAGACATTTCACCTTTCATCCAAAAGGCTTCTTCAGTTTGTTTGAACAACAATCATCCTGACACCATGGGGTCTACCTACTTAAGACAAACTAGCCTTTCCCACACAAAGCCCACAGAAACTGCCCTAGCACTTGTTGTCATGGAAACCCTTAAACATGATTTTGGTTGTCCTTGATGCTCCTGTCCTCAGTCCGCAGCAAAGAAAACTCTGAAGAAGTTGGAAATCAATAGCAGCAGCAGCCAGCAGCCATAGAGACACTTCTTTAGGCTGAATGTGACAGTGGTTGACATTCAGTGGCAGTTTCCATGAGGCTGTTTGAAAATGCATAGAATAATGGGAATTATGGGGGCGCAAATCTGTCCAGCTTAGCAGAGTGTCTTAAAGAGATGGGGCAGAGGAGTGAGAGAGAGAAAAGTGACACACTGACAATTTTCAAATGCAGCTCTCTTCAGTCAATCAGCCTCAGGACCAACTTTGATGCGACTTTGCTCCGGGAAAACATTGCCAACCAATTTGCATGTTGCTCAAAAGGAGGATTTGGCTGCCCCTTGTTTCATTGCTGCTATCACCTTTTAAAGAGTTGGCCTAATCCATCTAGCTCTCATGTTTTCACTATCTCTAACCTTAACAAGATAGGGTTCCTCCTCTCATCACAAAGCACCTGACTGAATCTCAATGTGAAAGAATTAGCTAAAATGCAAACTTTACGTATGGAGTCTTGATTGGATCTCCAAAAACTCGCCATTCTTCATCCCAAGGGCTCAATCACCAGTGTCTGATTGGTGATCTTAACCCCAGTGAACTCATGGAGATAGACTGTAATGCCGCGCTGTGTAGGTGGCCTCACATTCCCCTCCACAGAGAAAAGTTTCAAGGAGCTGCCCAGAGGACTTTTAAGTGCCAAGCTCTCAGGTAGCTTTATAAAACACATTTGTTCCATTCACCAACACCCACTTTCAGCTCGCTGGGGGTGCACTGGGGGAGGGATTTTGATCATCTGCCAGTGCACTGTTGATGCTCCAGGAGCTTTGTGAGAATGTGTCTATAGAGGCCAGAATGTGAAGGGCACTCCCGTGGCTCTTCTGCCATCAGAAGCAGCAAACACATAAAAACAGAATACAGCTCTTCAGCAGATCAATTTTCAGTTGGTTTCAATTAAGCATGACAAAAACAAGCAGCAGAAAGACAGATTTATTTCTGTTGAGATCTGATGGATGTTAGAAACCTGCAGCACAGAAATAAAAAAGGGAAACTCAGTGTTTATCTCTATGGATCATATGTAGCAGAAAGTACAGCGAGCGAGGCGGGTTTAAGCAACTCACAGCAGGGCAGAAAAATACTGCCTGTGTGGTTTCAGAGGAGGAGAGACATAAAAACAGATTTGCAGAGAGAGATAAGCAACTTTGTAAAGTGGGGAAGACTTGGCGGCAGAAGATGAAAACAGCCCTCCGGTGCTGTTTGACCAGGTGCAGTGGTTTGCTGTGCTCAGAAAAAGCTGCCGTGTTTACTTCTGCGTGGAATCATTTTGAGTTTTCGCCTCCACATACTGTGTTCCAGTTGAAGTGAAAGCCTCTTCAGGTCAGCTGTGAGTTACGGAAACAAATACACACCATTAAGTCAAAAATACCCAACATAATATATGGTGTAATAATTAATTCATTAAAGGAACTAGACTGCGGTTTTCACTGCATTATCTGCAGAGAATAACATTAAATGGCTTAATAGTGTTTGTCTAGTCCCCTTGTTGTTTGAGTTTGATTGAGTTTGGTTACATGCAATTCAACAGTCTGTATAGAGAGTAAAAGAGGGAACACATTTTCCAAAATTAAATCTTGAAATCTTGAAACCATCACTCAG
>VUQS01069002.1:0-12777 GCA_015108495.1 Heterochromis multidens
ATTTTCCAGCAGGACTTGCCCACACTGCCAAAAGTACCAAATCCTGGTTCAATGACCATGGGATTACTGTGCTTGATTGGCCAGCAAACTCGCCTGACCTGAACCCCATAGAGAATCTATGGGGCATTGCCAAGAGAAAGATGAGAGACATGAGACCGAACAATGCAGAAGAGCTGAAGGCCGCTATTGAAGCATCCTGGTCTTCCATAACACCTCAGCAGTGCCACAGGCTGATAGCATCCATGCCATGCCGCATTGAGGCAGTAACTCATGCAAAAGGGGTCCAAACCAAGTACTGAGTACATATGCATGATTATACTTTTCTGAGGTCCAACATTTCTCTATTTACAATCCTTGTTTTATTGATTTCATGTAATATTCAAATTTTCTGAGCTTTTGAATTTGGGGTTTTCATAAGCTGTAAGCCACGATCAACAAAATTACAACAAATAAAGGCTTGAAATATCTCGCTTTGCATGTAATGAGTCTGTATCATATATTAGTTTCACCTTTTAAGTTGAATTACTGAAATAAATGAACTTTTGCATGATATTCTAATTTTTAGAGTTTCACCTGTAAACGAGTTTTCCTCCACAAGCACTTAACTTATCAACAAGGCGAGGACTTTGAAACAGGAGCTAATGTCGTTTCACTAGGACAGACTTCATCTAAAATACAAAGACCATGATTATTAAAAAGATCTGTTGAGAAATCAACAATGTTATAAGGGGATAAAAATAAATTAAAAGCATCATAGAATTTCACAGAAGTAGAGGAATTTATGATGCGAGAGCTAACTACATCGCGAACAGGACACAGAGGCACATGAAAAGAGAAGTTAAAAAGAATACAGTGATGATCAGAAAAAAAAATGTCCTCAGAACACAAACTTTACTTTAAACCCAAAGTATAAACAAGGTCCAGTGTGTGTCCTTTGGTATGTGTGGGGCCAGATACATGCTGGGTAAAATGAAACAAATCCATGATGTTGATGAAACCTCTGCCAACGAGGTCAGAGTCATCATCAATGTGAATGTTAAAATCACCAACTGTAACCAGTCTGGACAGCTTCATAGTGGAGGATAAGAAGTCACTGAACTCCTTTAAAAACAAGCCAGGTGGACAATACACCACAGCACAATAAAAAGGATCCTTATTCCTGTAGCTGTAGTTCAAACGATGAAAAATGTCCAACCTTCGCTGAACAGAACCGGCCCCGAAACACCGCAGTGAGACCTTCTCCTGGACCAGACGATCAAGGCTGGCTGATGAAGGAATACCCATCCGGGCAAAGTTCAATGAGGGACGAGTAGTCAGAGTCACGCTGCCAGGTTTCAGTAAGAAATAAAAAATCAAATTCTTTGGAGACTATAAAATCGTTCAACAAGAGCTATTTATTAGTCATTGATTAGGTATTCAATAGCACCATGCTCAGCAATGTAGAAGCCCAATTATTAGCAGACTCTCTAGTTAGGGGACATAAATACTGTGGGTTTGACCATCACCTTTGTAAATTTCACTCACTGAGGGGATGAAAGGTCAAACAACCGGAGAGTCTGGATGAACCCTCCTGAGGAAGCATGGTCTCACAGAGCCAGGCCCTGTGTATCCAAGAAGGGACGTGGAAGAAAAATTCCCCTCTGTGGAAATTGACTGAGCACAGGTAACCAGAAATGTTTGACATCTGACATCGCTTACCAGCCAGACCCCGCTTCCAGAACACCCTGAGCTTCACCTGGACACCTGCTCTTATCCATCTGCTCCTGCGTGGTCTGCGTGTACCCAGGACGGCACCGCTTAGGACGCCAGTCAAGGATCCAGCCACCGGCAGCAGAGGATTGAAAATGCCAACACAGATGGATGAGGTATCTTGACCTGTCATTGATGATCATATAGATAACAGTGTCAGGCAATCATAAACCAAGGCAGCCAATAAATCACTAATACAGAGTGAAAACAGCAGAGCAAAGAAAAACAGCACTACAGCAGAGCAGGACAAACTGCAGCTGGCAGCGGCAAAGCCAAACACAGGTGCCATCATCATCAAAATGTCTTAGTATCTAAAAACTCCAAAACAACTATCAAGACACTAGTGAATGACTTAGCCAAGTTGGGAATTGTTGTCTCAAAGAAGACAATCACTAGAACCCTGCACAGAAATGTACTGCGAGGTTGAAGACCAAGAAAAACTCCACTTCTGTAGAAGAGACACCTTCAAGCCAGACTGAAGTATGCTGAGGACAACCTGGAGAAAGATTATACATACTGGAAGTGCGTCCTTTGGTCAGATGAGATGAAACTAGAGCTCCTTGGCCACAGAGACGCTGCTTATGTTTGGAGAAAGAAGGGAGAGGCGTACAACCCAAAGAACACCATCCCCACAGTGAAACATGGTGATGGGAGCATTATGCTGTGGGGACGCTTCAGTGTGTCTGGAACTAGGAATCTCGTCAAGGTGGAAGGAATCATGAAGAACAAAGGATATGTGAAGATTTTGAAAGAAACCCTCAAGCAGTCAGCAGGAAAACTCGGTCTGGGTCGTTGCTTTGTCTTCCAACACGACAACAACCCAAAACATACGCCGCTCCTGGTGAAAACCAAAGTGAACATTATTGATCGGCCTGCACAAAGCCCTGACTTGAATCTCATTGAAAATCTGTGGAGTGAACTGAAGACCAAGATCCATGCCAGAAGACCATCAAATCTGGAGGAGCTTGAGAGATTCTCCGAAGAAGAATGGGCTGGGATTGGTCAGGAGACGTGTGTGAGACTTGTTGGAAACTACAACAAACCACTGCAGACTATTATCCAGCAAGAAGGACACACAACTGACTGTTGGCATCAGGGGGGCTAATAATTCTGACCCTGGTAGTTTTGGGTTTTTTTGAAATGATTTAGTTTAAGTAAAATAATGTAAGCATCCAAAATAAAACTAGAATGTTTGGAAAAGCTGTGTTTAATAGCACTTACCTAAAAAATATCTAAAAACAAATTCATAGGGGAACTAATAATTCTGTCCTCATCTATATGTTGGTGCGTGATGTCAAAGAGAGCAGATATCCATAATATGGTCATCTCAGACACACAGCTCAGGTTGTAAACACAGAAACCCCACCCACCTTCAGATCTTCTGTTTGCCAAGGGCAGCCAATCAGAGGAAAGTTGGCTTAAAGGGAGGGAGAAGGGACCTTAAGGGAGTCCAAGAATAAAAATATAGTGTGGAAAACTAGCACTATACCTCACTTTACTGCTTCAGGTACTGCTATTACCTGAAGCAGATTTAAAGGAGTGTTAAAATGTATAAGACATTCAGTCACTCAGGGACAATATTAAGTGCTATCAGAATGACATTTATTACTCCAGGCACACAGTAATGGTATATATCAACCTTCCTTTCATAATACCCTTGCAACCAGCAGTGTGAGTAACAGAAATTTTATTCCCAACACACTTACATCTTTATATATAAGACACATCGGATCAAGATCAGGAAGTTTCAAAGGTTATTTGTAAAGGGAACTGACAGGCGAACAAAAGCCTTGTGAAGATAAAGCACCAAAAGGAAAATGTCAGTTCTGAAGATGTGGGGCTGCACATGTATGTAAATAGAGTGTATTTACATAGTAGGTATGTTTGTACATGTGTGTGAATTCAAGAAAGAGAAAGCAGAGACGTTTCAACCATGGACCAAAAACCATATCAGAAGCGTACCTTCTGATTGCCTAAATTTTTCTTTAAAGTACAGATGTTTTGCAAAGTGAGTTGCTTCTTTGAAATTGTCATATCCTGCTTAGATAAATGGTTTACACCTTCTTTGCTGCCTATTGAGCCATCATAGTTCCATTGTGCCATAAAACCCTCCCTAAGAAAGAGGAGTATACACAGTTGCTATAGAAAAGCCTTTCTCCCTGCAAATGTCTGCAAATCCTGATATTTATTCTTCAGCAAGATCATTAGAGAGGAACTGGAGGCAACCATATGGACACAAATGCTGCTCAGCTCAGTCCATTATTTAAATACAGCTCTTGGTAGACACCACCAGTAGGTTTTCTCCATCTGCTGGCACAAGCACATACCTAGGATGCAAGGCAGTAACTTAAACAAAATGATGCTTATAGAAAATCTCCATATTCAAAAAGTTTATTTTAAGTTTAGTTCAATACTGAAGGCAAAATTAAGACATCACATTGGGAGCTGAATGACAATGACAGCTAATACTACTGAAAGCCAGTGCAGTCACTTTTATTAGAAACGTCATAAACAGACAGATGTAATTGAAAGACAGCAAAACTGTTCCCCTGAAACTGTATTAACACACATCCAAACAGTTCATCATTAACCTGTATGAATGCTTAGAAATTTGATTTTTTCTTTTTTGCTTTTAATCATGCATAAAAAGCTCATTTGAGCAGATGTTTTAACATTCAAAATTCAACATTTACACAGATGTATATGATGGCTGACATTATACATTACTGTAGTAGCATGATTGCTGTTTCTTTTACAACGACATCACCATAATGAAGGCACTAAACAGCAGCTTGGCTGCTCTTTTGTTTCATTTGACTCCAGAAGACAAGAGAAAGATCAACATGAAAAAGAAGCAAATTCATATTGCCCCAGGCATGCTTTTCCATGCAAAAATATGCATTGGAGGCTGTGATTATTATGCCTGCCTCTTTCTATGGAAACTAGTGGAGCAAGATTATTTGGTCCTACATGAAGTGCAGCTGAGGATACTAAATATAAGAGTAGTTCTGTGGCTTTGATTGTAGAAAGTTTTTATAAAGTAAGGTAGATAAGTAAGTATATAAAATTCTTGATGGTTTATGACATAGTTGATTGTTACATTATTTATCACTATTGAATCATCAGCTAGCCATCACTGAACACTGAAACATAACATTTTGTGGGTGACAGTGTGGCCCATTAGTGAATTTATGTAGTACAATGTAAGACACTCAACATGCTTAAATTAGCAGCAGGAATTGCTGGAGGTCGGAGAGAAAAAAAAAGGTGTGATGCAAGAAAAGTGGAAGGAGAGGGCTGGAGTTAAATGATATGCACGAGATAATTAGAGATTGTGAAGTGAAGAGATGAAAAGAACCAACTGCCTCCCAATTCCAAATACATGAGGGACCCTGCAGCTGGACACCAGGCCTTTAGGCTGAAATATATACACTCATTTTCTTGCCACCAATTGTACAAATTGTTCTCTGCGCTGGTCTATCTACACATGCTGTCTTTTCAGATAAAGCCAAGCCAAGGGAGCCGGAACGGCATGCTGTGTTTGGAGGCTTGATTATGCAGAGTGGCAGACTGAGAGAGGCGTTTGGAAATGCTTCAGCAGACAGATCACTGCTGGGCTTCTACGTGGTGTGTGTTTGCCGTCCAGTAGCCGAGCTTCACAGACAGTACTGCTTCCCTGTTGACTGGCAACTCTTTAAACGCCCCCCTGGACTGAATGAGCTCTCTGTGGGGAGAAAGAGAGGAAAATAGGTGAAGAGACCACTCAGGAGAAACAAAGATAGAAGAAACAGGGAAAAGTATACCTTTAGAGAAGAGACTTTAGTCAGGGATAGAGGAACTTATTACAGATGGTTTAAATATTTTAGTGCAATGTCTTTTTAGACGCCCAGAAACATGTTTGCCTTTACTTGTTTCTATTATTGCTTTCAGTTTCTCGTTGGGGTCCAGTTGTACTACATTCAGTGTAGTGAGCAATATTAACTACTGCCGGCTGTGACTTCCGTACCTCAGCCGTTTATCAGATTGTTTCTGTCATCGCTTCCCTGCCCTCCACCTCATCAGAGTCACTGGTGTGTCCATGGATGAGTCTTCTGCAGTGAGAAACAGTTGCAGGCATCGTCTGACTGGTTCCCTGCACTGACACTTGCGATTTGTAGAAGTCACACACTACAGTGATTGCAAATAATGATGAGCTGGTGAAGAAAGGCTGAGGGAGAGATGAGGTGGTGATTGCTGCTGCTCTGTGTGAGTCAATAATGGAGAATATATGTCATCTGCCATTATGTATCTTACAGCGCACCCGTAACCCATATGCTAATTAATGCTGATTTATGCCTCATTATGTTGATTTATAACAGGGCTACAGGAGTGCTGTTGACTGACTGCAGGAAAAAAAAAACTGTTCGAAGCATGTTAGCATCTCTCTCGTGTGGTCTTCAGTATGGCTCAGTGAAGCTTTGTCTCACTGTTTAAAAAAATCCTACTTAGAATAATTTTTTGAGCGATCATGATAAATCTATGTCATAAAAATTTTTTATACTGCACCATTAAAAGGCCAAAACTGTAGCTCTGTGTGACTCAGTCCATTAACTGCAAATCATGTACACTTTGCATTACTGATGGCCATTTTCCAAACCATAACTTTGATTTCCTACATTCGAGTCACTCATTCATTTCCCTCATTTCAATAAAATGCATACATCACCTTGCTGAGACTTGAAGCTTACTTGAGATAGGCAATCTGTCATACCTTTTACTGTATATGTGGCAACTCATTTTAAAATGTTAAAATATGGAGTGGTGGTGCTTTTATGACAGCCTGTGATATTCAAGATTTCATTGTGACCTAACCAAAACATTGTGTACTAATTAGCTATGTTATCAGAGAAAAAGTAAAACTAAAAAGGAAGGCTGTTAATTTTCTTTAATTTGTTAAAGTCTCCTGAAAGTGGTAGCACAAAAAGCTGTAAACACAAACCTGAACTAGTATAACTTAATAAAAAAGTCTTAGCGAACACGTTTTAACAAAACTTTTCACATTTGTGAGACATGTAACAACATTAGCATTATGTAGACTTATATCTCAGGCCAACTCATGAAAATAATTCTAGCATCCACTCTCATTTTAGCTTTGTTTATGTCCCGAGGACAATAGATATATGAAATATGTTAATGACAGTGCTGAGTTTGATCAGAAACAATAAAACTGTGGACCATAAATCAAAACCAGAGGGATGGAAGATGTTTAACAGCACTGCAGAGCTGAGAAAAACTGAAGGATACCATTAGTTGTATCTTCATCTGTGCATCATACTACACTGTATTATTTGATTGATTATTAATATGTGAATTTTAATGAGAGGAGCTTTGAAGAACTGTTTTTTTATGACCACATAGTTTGTAATTCTACAGAAATATTGCAAGTTGTAATGATGGGGTCCATTAATCTATATTGCATAAATGAAAAAATCAAAGACCTCCAAATGCTAAAAGAATATTACCTACGCATATTTGAGTTACTGTTAGCTTCCTATCAGCTCAAAGCAGTCTGGACTTTCTCCTCTGACCTCTGGCATCAGAGAACTGACTGACATCAACAAGACATTTTCTCCCAGAGAGCTGCTGCCCGCTGGATATTTTCTCTTTTTTGGACTATTCTCTGCAAATCCTAGAGGTGGCTGTGCAAGAAATTCCCAGCAGATCAGCAGTTTCTGAAATACTCAGACCAGCCCATCTGGCACCCACAACCATGTCATGTTCAGAGTCACTTAAATCACCTTTCTTCATCATTCTGATGCTCAATTTGAACTTCAAAAGATCGTCTTGACCATGTCTAGATGCCAAAAAGCATTGATTTGGTGCAATGTAATTAGCTGATTGATATTTGCATTAACAAGCAGTTGAAGAGGTGTACCTAATGAAGTGGCTGGTGAGTGTATGTCCACTTTCTAGATAATGGGCTAAAATATGGAAAATTATCAGTAAGTGCTTGTGAACACTTAACCAAATGTGAGAAAATGCCTATTGATTATAGATATATTAAATTCTACCTTAGATTTTATTTCAGACTGCAGACTGTACTACAGACTGGATGAGTTTACTGATATTATTTGCTGATATTATATAAACTGGCATTTGACCTACCTACTGTTTTATCAGCAGGTTTTCTGGATTTAAAGCTTGTGTTTTGTCTGCGTCTCAACCTTCTGGACCGTGACAGACACATTTACAACAGTCCTATTTACCGTAATAGTCATAGCTGTGCATTTCAAGACTGCACAGCATGTCGGAGGATGAGGAGGTTCTGCTCCCTTTTTGGTTGGTTACTTGGATGACATGGCACCTTTAAAAGAGGAAGTGATAGCATAGGTTGTATATGTGCAAAGAAATGAAGGAGACTAAAGATAATTTGTACTGTAGAGAAGAAAGAGAAGCCCTCACACGATGGTTTTTTTTTAGGGAAATGCATTCTCAATCATTATGTTTAAATGGAACTGTTAGAGTTGTGTATCATCACGATGCTGTTAAGCCTCATTGACAAAGACTGAAGATAATATTAGCTCAGCCCACTGTAATGCAAAATATGAAGAAAATCTGCATGGCAGTGTCTCATGTTTGAGTTAATTCTATTTGTTGTATAATATTCATGTACACAATGTGATTTTCTTTGATCACACTTCTTTGATCAGAAGGGGGAGAACTGTCAGCAGATTGGAGAAGGGCTGGCAGTAGAAACACAGCTAGAATATGGTTTAATAAATAATGCCATTAAAATAAAGTTCATAGGCCTTACCTTTTGGTTTTGACAAAAACAGATCTGGTAAACCGGCTTTCTCACGAAACATCCCAAAACGTGGCACTTCTATAATTCACAACTTTCAGTGGAAAGATTAGGACCCAAATGCAGGAGGCTGAATGACTTGAACAAAAAAGCTTTAATGCTGAAGTAAATCCAATTTAAACAAAGTCCAAATGTGAAAACAGAACGCTAAAAACACTAAAGGCTGCACATAATACAGGAAATTTATCCACACAAATGGTGTTTCAGGTCACTGAATTTTTTTTTTTAAATGGAGATATTTTCCACAAAAAATAAAAAACAAATATCAGGACATCCCTGTTTTAAAAAAATACCCATGTACATGTGGACATAGCCAAAGACTAAGGGAAAGACAGGACTATTTATACACAGAAGGCTGATTGGCATGACAAATACAAGGGGAATTTAAAAACGAGGAATTAAAAGATTAAAATTATTATTATTAATTATTTTAGTATTAAAAGAGTAAATCACTAAAAGACAAATAAGAAGATACATTAAACATGAAGACAGAGGCAAGTGAACAATGGTGGACAAAGGTAAACAGAAGGAGGAACAGATTATGAAATTTGGAGGGAACTAAACACACGATCAATAATAAACTCAAAATATAAATTGGAGCTAAATGAAAAACCAAGAATTCAAAGCTAACACTAGAACAATAAACCATCTTGAAAGGCATCCAGAAGTCCATACAGAATTAACAGGAACAAGTCCAATAATGTAATGAAACTGAAGCTAGATGATACAATAACAGTAAAGACATCAAAAACAGGAATCCAAAAACCAACCTAGAAAACATAAGAATCAGAACAAACACTAGAATAACTAATGGAGTTTTTTTGACCAGGAAAACCTGACCAGAAACCCAAACTTGAATATATTAACCAAGAATTCAAAACTCAAGAACAACACAAAAACCCTAGACCATAATAACATGACTTTGAAGGTTCAAAATGAGAACAGTTTGACCAAGGCATTTTAACTCCACAACATCTCATGGTCATGATATCCTGCTCCTAAAAGCCTGTTTCATAAGCATATGACTCAAAGTCCACACATTGCACAGTCACTCCATGACCTGGGTTGCCAGATCTGTGTGACAACACAATCCCAAGGGCCAAAACTAAAGCAGCTACACCGAGAGCTGATATCATGAAGTAGGCACTTGAAAAGCATGTTTCAGCATGTTGTTTACAGGGATGGCCTGTTTCCAGGGTCCAGACATTTGAATCGGTTCACTCCACTGAGTTGTCTGATTCATGTAGCACTAGGACACGAAAGGTGAATGTGGTCACTGTGACATCACCCTTTGGTTTGTGTACTACAGTTTTAAAGCTTAGAGTTCCTCAGATTTAATGTCAGTATCTGGATTTCTTTTGAAGATGAACACAGTGTGCAAGGAATAGGTCTGCTGGGAACCCAGAAACAGATGGAGGACAAAGCATACCCTTCTATATCATCTATTTTACCCTCAGTGTGACCAATTTTTATAGAATAAACATCATGCCATAATGAAGAAGACTTGAAATTACCGACTGAGACCATAAACTCATTAGGAAAATGTTTACTGAGGTAATAAATCAAGAAGTAGAAGAGAAGTGAGGCCTTTTGCTCATAGGCTTCTATACAAGTGGACTTATTTTTGCAAGCAGAGGAGTTGGCCCCTGCCGGTTATGACATTTACACATTTAATGCTGAAGGTGCAGTCTTCATGGACCAAATACTGCTATTGTTTTATCTTTTTGGATTTGTGTTGTAAACTGATCTGGCTCAAGTGCTTTGTGTTTACTGTGTGTTTACTATAGCTGGCAATAGCAGCTGGTAGTTAAGAGACAAAGGCAGAGATTGAACCAACAAAAAGTGAACAATACACGAGGTCAGTAAAAATGGAACTTGTGTAGGCCGGCTCAGATATGTAGGTTTAGCCCTGCAGTGAAAGTTGAAGCTGTGTGTAATGGTGTTAGATCCCAGTATTTATTGATTTTAATATGTCCACTCTGAAGTAGATGTGTTGCCTTTATTATGTCCCTCCCTGCCAAGACCCTACAAAAACAGATGCTGATAAAATATATTAGTTAGAAATCGCTAGATTCTGACTGCAAAAAAGCACATCTATTCTTTGTGTTACTCTCATACCGGGAACATCATTAAACATCAAACCAAACCTTTCTTGCTCCCTGCCTTCCATCGGGGTCAGTCAGAGAGTCTCTGATTGGCTGTCTGTTTATAATAGGCTAAGCAAAGCCCAGCTAACAGCGTCTTGTCTCCTCCCCGCTCACCTTCATTTATTATAGATCACCTGCCCCCACCTGCATGGCTTCATTACTCCCTCATTTACAGCTTCTCTGGTCTGCTGACTCTTCTTTTTTTTCCTCGGTGCCTAACAGCCCTCCTGGTGCCGCTGCCTCAAACCCCGCCAGCATCACCTCTCTCTTTGTCTGCCTTCCCTCTCCTCCTCCTATCCCTTTCCCTCGACCATCCTGAGTTCTCATTTTCATCCATTAGATAATTTAAACCATCATGCAGGCAGTCATTCTCAATGATGGCAAATGACTGAGTGCAGTTTGTTGATAGCCTTTTAGTGCTAGTGTCATTCATTTCTGGGTCAGTAAGCTGCGGGACCTGGATTGGCACCAATGGTGACCCTGACATATGACACACAAAAATCCCTCTCTATTTGTCAGACATGCATACACTGTTACTCCCTCCCAGTGTTTAGCTGCTTACCAATGATCCTATCTAGAAGGTTGTCTGAGGACTTGACAAAGCCAAATAAACAAAAGAAAACAAGCAGTTCTTTGCAAAGAGACCCAGGAACCTTTTCCTGCCTTCTTATTTCTCTTATTCTACTTACACGTGAAGTTGTAGTACTGTAATAATAGTCAGAAGCTAATTGACCAAGGAGTATTGATTTGATTGACATTTACTAACCTTGCTATACTGAATCTTTTACCTGTCTGTGCTCCCTTTATTTGTATGTTTAAGCTTGAGCTGCCTTCTCGCTTACCTTGTTTGGCCCTCAGGAGACAAGCTATCCAGAAAAAAAACACTCACACAAGCACAAACATAAAATAAGCTTAAGGCCAAATCACTATCGCTACGCGTGTACTGTTGCTAGTGTGTGTGCGTGTGTGTGTATTTTGAGTTAAAGGAAGAATAAGGTGTTAGAAATTTTGAAATGTTTGAATTTGTTGATGGAAAATGATTTAATGTGGAATGCACTCAGCATCAAGTCTTTTCATGCTCTCTCTTACATATACAGATGCCTTCAAACACAATAAAACCCACCTCTGCCTCCTCCACTTTTCACTTGGTTGTTTACTCAGGCTGGATGTGCATCACTTTCAGCTTTCTTTCAATGAAGGCAGCTGGTGGGAGTCTGTATATTACTCTTCTTAAGATTAGCATCAGTTTGTCAGGATCTTATGTAACTTATTAAATTTGTTTTCCATCTCTATGACCATTTAAATGCAAAGATTTCTCTGGGTAATTGGGAGCAGGGAAATGCCAAGGTTGGCTGCACAAAATGTTTGTATTTTGTGAAACAAATTTAAACTCAGTGCAACAAAACCATTGGGGATTAACGTAATTGTGATTTGTTACCACGCTAGCTGGGGGACACTATAATTTTGTTACAGTAGGGAGAACACAACCTACTGACTTGCTCTGTGAAGTCACCAAGACTTTTACCTACTTTACTGGAACACTTAGGTGTTAAAAATATGGCTCACAGGATGAAATCAGCCTGCCAAATGAGTCAATGTGGACCACTAGATGCAACATACGTTTTGCACTTTTGTACAGGGAGAAACTGTGTTGCAAGTTGCTTAGAATAAATAATGAGTACAGTTGTCTGACCTGAATTTTGAATTTATTTGGGATTTTCTTGAATCTGCACAGGGTCAAAAGTATACATACAGGTTCAAATATATAAACTTAGCACAAAAAGTAAGGAAATTTGTATTTGGATGATTATTTCTTTGTTGTAACAATGCTTCTTGGCAATAAATCTTATATCGTTGGAAAGCCTGTTTATTTCCCCTTAAATGGTGCCACATTTTAAGGAAAATGCATTTGTGGGTTGAGCAGCAGAGTTGAGTATGTGGGTTGTGCCCATGAAAAACTTGCCAAATCTCCTCTGCCAATGCCAAACAACTTATTCTGCTATTGACTCTTGTTTGGTGTCGTTTATTGGATTGGACGAT
>VUQS01069008.1:0-28735 GCA_015108495.1 Heterochromis multidens
CACTTGAAAAGAAAATGGCTCACAGGGATATGGGTGCAGCCTCACGTGGTAGAGGGCTAATCTTAAAGAAAGAATCTGGTAATGTGTCTCACAGATTTACTTTACTTGTGCATATCAATGTTACAGAACTACTCATTCCCTCTTATCCTCAGGCATATGAGGTACAGATGACCACTATTCAGATGGCCACAATACAAGTTTAAGTGACAATTCCTTTTTTTTGCCATGAATGACATAAGGGGAAAATCAAATCTTCTTTTGAACATGACTTCTCTACACCTCAGACTTAAGTTTATGATGAAGCAGCTGCCATATTTCTTCTGGAATAGTGAAAACACTGTGAGTAATAAACCATGAAGACCAGTTTTACTCGCAAAACCAACAAAGGATTAACAAAAAAATCCTCCAAATACACTCACTGGCCACTTCATTAGTTACACTTCGCTAGTACTGGGTTGGACCTCTTTTTGGCTTCAGAACTGCCTTAATTCTTTGTGGCATAGATTCAACAAGGTGTTGGAAACATTCCTCAGAGATTTTGATCCATATTGACATGATAGAATTATGCAGTTGCTACAGATTTGTCAGCTCCACATCCATAATGTGAATCTCTCCTTCCACCACATCCCAAATGCACTCTATGGGATTGTGATCTGGTGACTATGGAGGCCATTTGAGTACAGTGAATGCATTAGCATGTTCAAGAAACCAGTTTGAGATGATATGAGCTTTGTGACATGGTGTGTCATCCTGCTAGAAGCAGTCCTCATAAAGGGATTGACATTGTTAACAACAATTCTCAGGTAGGCTGTGACATTTAAATGATGCTCACTTGGGAATAAGGGGGCCAAAGTGTGCCAAAAAATATCCCCCACACTATTACACCTCCACCACCACCCTGAACTGTTGATACAAGGCACGATGGATCCTTGCTTTCATGATATTTACACCAAATATGGACCCTATTACTGTATGTGGCAGCAGAAATCAAGACTCATCAGTCCAGGCAACATTTTTACAGTTTTATGTTGTCCAGTATTGAAAAGCTTGTGTGAATTTTAGTCTCAGTTTCCTGTTCTTAGCTGACAGAAGTGGCAACCAGTGTGGTCTCCAGGTGCTGTAGCCCATCTTCTTCAAGGTTTCAGGTATTGTGCATTTTGGGGATGCTCCTCTGCGCACCTTGGTCGTAACGAGTGGTTATTTGAATTACTGTTGCCTTCCTATCAGCTCGAAGCAATCTGTGAATTCTCCTTTGACCTCTGACATCAACAAGACATTTTCACCCACAGAATTGCCGCTCACTGGATATTTTCTCTTTTTCAGACCATTCTCTGTAAACCCCAGAGAAGGTTGTGTCGGAGAATCCCAGTAGATCAGCAGTTTTTGAAATACTCAGACCAGCCCATCTGGCACCAACAATGAAGTGGCTTATGAGTGTATATGTATATCAAATGGAAATTTGGTTTCTGCCATTGTCATCAACAGATTGAGCTTAGTTACTTTTCTTATTAAATAATGAGACCTTGGTTGATGCTGATACTCATTCTGAGAACACTGTAGTGAAGCTGAAACATGCAAAAATAAACCGCTTGGAACATTGTGGTTTTCCCACAAAAGTTCAATTACCTGAATCGATTAATTTATTTCTAAATGTCTCCTCCTTTACATTACGCATTGTTTTGGAGCTGGAATTTTCCAAACTATTCCTTATTTCACAACATGTGTACCTTAAGCCACAATCCCTCTAGAGCCATGTCTTGTCATTTAGAAATCTTCTTGAAACAGCATACATTATTTAATGACTTTAATTTAATTTGAATTTTCTCTATAATCCACACAGGGTCAAAAGTATACATACAGTCTCAAATATATACATACACTCACTTAAAGCTTTTAATAAGTGGTGTCGAAGGTTCTACAGTGTCTTTTAACTTGACAAACCCAAGGCCTATTAAGTTCTTATTAGTGATCATGATTGACTACAACAGGTAGTTTCTCTTTGGCAGCATAAAAAAAGGATTTGTTTGACAGCACTCACTGGATTGACCAATACTGAGAACAATGAGAAAGTTCAAGTAACTCAGTGAAGATCTAAGAAGGAGAATTGTAGATTTACACAAGTTGGGAAGGTCTCTTGAAGCCATTTCTAAACAGCTACAGATTCCAAGATCATCAGTTCAAACAATTGTACATAAGTGCAAGTTATTCAGATGCACCACCACTTTGTCAAGGTCTGGAAGAAGACCCAAACTGTCACCCTCAGATGAGAGGAAATTGGTTAGGATGTTCAGAAACAACCCAGGAACCACCATGGCTCAAGCCTGCCATGAACTGGAAGCTTCTGGAACACCAGCATCACTGTCCACAGTGAAGAGAGTTTTACGTTGCCATGGACTGAGAGGGTGCTAACCAAGAAAGAAGCCCCTGCTCCAAAATCGACACCTTCAAGCTTGACTGAAATTTGCAGCTGCCCACATGGACAAGCCAAATGCCTTCTGGAGAAAAGCTTTAATGGTCAGATGAGACAAAGATTGAACTATTTGGCCACAGTGATAAGAGGTATGTTTAGAGGAATAAATGTGAGGCTTTCAAACCTAAGAACACTGTGCCAGCTGTCAAGCATGGTGGCGGTAGCATCATGCTCTGGGACGTTTTGCTGCCAGTGGTACTGGTACATTGCACAAAGTGGATGGAATAATGAAGAAGGAGGACTACCTCCAAATTCTTCAACTTCACCTCCAATCCACACTTGACGACTGAATCTCAGACACAATTGTGTATTCCAACAGGACAATGATCCCAAACACACATCAAAAGTGGTTTTGGAATGGTGACTAACATTAAGCTTCTGGAATGGCCTTACCAAAGCCCCACCTTCAACCCTATTTAAAATCTGTGGGCCATGCTTAAAAGCTGGGTCCGTGCCAGGAAACCAACTAATTTAAATGAACTCTACCAATTCTGCCAAGAAGAGTGTTCAAATATCCACCCTGAATTATGTCAGAAGCTTTTTGATGGCTACCAAAATAATCTGGTCGAGATGCAACTTGCTAAGGGACATTTACCAACTATTAGTGGGGGTGTATGTATATATTTGAGCCTGTATGTATACTTTTGACCCTGTGTGGATTAGAGAAAATCCAAAATAAATTCAAACTTGTACACCCAGTTCTTGTTTTTTAAAGTCATCAAAGATGTATGCTGTACAATCATTCGACCATGGAAAAAGAACAATTCAAAGAAATCATTAAAAAACCCAAATTACCATGACATACATGCCCATGATGAGTGTATATAAACTTCCTATCACAACTGTACGACTGAGAAAAACAGGTTTGAAAAAAAGTGATCAGCTGTTTTCTCAGTACGAAAGTATTAAAAAGAGACTGTAATTCTGGTTTTGTTTTCTAAGACAGGCAGTAGGTAAATCAAACAATAAGAAATCATACTTTCTAGAGAAATAAACTATAAAGCAAGATTTCTCAACACACGAAGAATTGTTTAATAATATGTTTCTTTAATTCACTAGTAAGAAAACTTAATCACTTTTCCACAGAAGTAGTAAAACATCTGGTTTAACACCTGTTTTTTGGTTGAGGCTTTACCCTGTTTTGCACGCTACCAAATAACAGATTGGTTATTGGCACAGAAATGAGTAATATATAGGAAATGACAAATTTCAGAATAAGTGTTTTAATGAGCTAGAAAGTTTTCAGAGGAGCATATTATTCAATTTCTTCACTGACGCAAAGTGTACACTAAACAAAATAGTATTACCAGAGAAAACAGTCTCTCTTTCACTTTCTGGACAAACGTCTAAGTGTATGTACATTAATTATCCTGCCAAGCATATGTTCATGTCCATAAATGTGGTTCACATCAATGCAGTGCAGTGTAATTACAGCTGTTGACAGGTACAGCAGCTTACTGTTTTATGAAACTATATTAAAAGGAATGTGTCATGAAGACATGAACACCTCTGTGTGGATTTTAGTCAAATTTCCCCCATAATCAAAATTCCTGAGCAATGCTGCCTCCTTCTGGAGGAATTATGTGTCACTGCGGACACATTTAAAGCTGTAATAATGGCTCTCCTCAGGACACAGAAAGCTTTTGTTCTCAATTACTCCAAATAATTTGGGAATAATTTATATCCTAAAGTTTAATCTGCTAATTCCATTCATAGGAAAAAAAGTACTACTCTGGGTTAATGAAGACCAATTTGTGAACCACTAGATAAATGCTCGGTATATTTTTCCTTTAACAATTAACATGGTTTAAATTATGCACCATATTTCCTTTACTGCTAAATGACTACTTAAACATGTACTACAAGTTGAACATTATTTTAACAGTTGTATACACTTACATTACAAACTGAGTCACTGTCAAATGAGAATTGTGCGCAAATTGTCTTTGATGTAAGGATCCCTTGCAGATGCTTTTTGGGGTAAGGGCTTCCTGGATAGTCATTTGACAGCAAGCCCAGACCGCAAAAAGACCTGAAAAGAACAACAGTGCTCAGCTGAAATCATGGTCACGATCATACACAGTTGGTCCAGTATCTGAAACACACAGTTACAGATCAGTGAGACTGAATGCAAATTATGGATAAAGCAAGACATATATGACAATCTTTATTTGTTTAGATTTCATGTTTTTTTTTTCCCCTGTGTCTCTTATTGAATGACAAATGCCTCAAACAGATTATTAACCTTACACTTTAATGTAAAGATTCAATAAAGAATAGTGATAAAGTTCATCAGTGTTTTTCTGCCTTTGTCAGTTTAGTTTGTATAAATGAACATTCACTAAAGCTTTAAATGAAATGTGCAAGGGCATTAATCTTCACTGTGACCTGAATTCGCTACACTTGACAGTGCATGTATATTTTCACAGTTCTTTTCACAGGACGGAATTTATGGAGAAAAAAAAGGGAATTTTAAAATATACAGGACTGTTTGTTTTTACAGTTTAGAACACTATAAATCACTTCTTTAAGTCACTGGTTAGTATTATCGAGTCTGCTCCAGGTTCGACATTCTGACGTCATCTAAATGTTTGTGTGGTAAGTATTCATTATTCTGTTTCCTTCCTTTTGCCTGTACTTATAAATGGATTTTAATGTCTTTAAATAGCAGGATGGAACAGATTGATATTGTTTTTGGTCTCTAATAGACACATTACACATGAAAAATATCAGTTTTGTACTCTGACTTGAGTTATTCGTTGATTTTGAGTTTGAAAAAAATAATATATCAAATATGCATGACAAGAGAAGATGTTAATGTGCATAAAATTAGTCACTGACAATTGTATGCCTGCATTGTAGCAGTGTAGAAATGCACTGCATCAGTGTGAATTGTAAAGGATAATATTCCACACCCAAGCTATTAAACATGTCAAACATATTATATTGTCAAACCTTTCACCAAACAAACTCTATTCCTTTTGAAATGTCCACCAATTAATGCAAAGAAATATAGTTGCAAGACTTCTGGAATACTCATTTCTACACAACCTACTCGACCCCTTATTATGGTTTACTTTCACCACACCTTACATTTACACAGAGCTAGTGGCTGACAGTAGGTTGTATTATCAACTGGCAAAATATAAAATAAGAGAGGATTTGAGATTAACACATTTTGCTGTGGAAAAGACAATTCAGTAGAACTAGTGCACCTGTGAATAACACTGAAAAGTCCCAGAGTACGCTAAAGCCATTCATGACTTTCCAAGAGAAGAAGGGAATGACGCACTGTTTTTGGATTCAAAAATGAAAGAAAAAAAAGACAAAAAGACAAGAATATGTGTACATTTTTTATGAAATTGTGTATTAAATTATAATGAGGCACAAGACCAGAGAAGAATCTGGGTTTCAAGTGAAGTGACGTTAAACGTGTATACACACTTGCTGTAGAAGACAAGTTGGCATAAAGGTGAAATGGTGCATGATCATAAATATTCTGACATGTAATGCTAATAAACATTTTCATGAAGTTTCCCAGTACACCTAAAAGCATTTTGCACAGGTGCCAATTTAGCAAATCTCCGGAGGAAAAGGTAAAATATGATCTGTAAGGCCTATGGGTTAAACATATTTATTACAGGGATAATACACTTTCAGCAATGAAAAGCAAAGTCATCTGGTCTTTATTTATGAGGTTCTATTGCAAGTGATGCTGTAGCCAGTGCGGACAGAAGAAGGTAGACCACAATAGATGAGCTTCACGTGAGCTGTCCATGGTTCTGAAAGCCTCACACCAGCCCTGCCGGTAAACGCCCTAACCTACCCCACCCCCACCTCTCTTCCACTCACGACATTGTGCATGTGTGCAAGTCAAATGTGTGTGTATGTGTGTCTGCCTGTCTAAAAGTGTGTGTCTGTTTAAGCAACCATCTTACAGCTGCATGCAACATCCATCTCTTGGGCATTTTATTGTAGCAAGGGGTTGCACTATAAATTCATCCTGCCTATACACACGTCACCTGGCCAGAAGCCTACCCACTGAAAAATTACCCTCCTCTAATAATGTGTTCTCAATCTTTGGGGAAAAAAAACACACAGAACCTGCACCATGCATACTTTAAACTTTCACTATAAAGAGATGATCCACAGGCGAACCTAAAGTTTTGGAAAACACGAAATCACCACTCATCACCAACGTTTGGCTGCGCGCGTCGGCAGGTCGCCGAGCTGCAAGCAACCATGACGCGCACAATCTTGAGCCACAATAGCTGATATTCATTTTACCGCCATGCAAATCGCGATCAACAATTTCGAGACAAAATCTGGTACACGAACAAAATCAAATAAAATCCAAGAGCAAAAGGCAAATAAATGTATTATTTAATGAGATGTAATATGAGGGAGAAGGTGCTCGTTACCTCAGTGCGTCTAGATGCGAGCGCTTGGAATAGGTCGGGATTGTGTGGCTAAAGCCCTTGGGAGAACAAAAAAAAGAAAGAAAAAAAAAGGGAAAAAGAAACAGAAAATGCTAATAAAACACAGTATAATTACGTGTAGCTAATGGCAGATAGACAGAAAGCACATAGCGTTACGCAGGGAAAACAACACAATACGTACACACAAAGATCATACGAAAAACAAAAAGCCGGCGCTGTGCACATCAAACACACAGAAATGTTCTCAGAAATGTTATTCCTCAACGCTAGTCACTGGCAGGTATCATCCCACAGATGCGCTGTGGATGAGGAGGAAAAAAAGCATCCATATATACACACCTCCCTTACTATCGCTGTTGCTCGAAGGGTTGGGGCGACGTGATGCCACTGTGATCATTTTCACTTCTGTATTTTGATTCACCTCTATTTTCGATGCATTTTGGAGGAAATATACTTCCATTTTCTACTCGTTTCCATCCTTTCTGTAGGAAATACTGCAAAAGCCCCAAATGGAAGCCACTCAATTCCTCCAGTCTGCGATTGACCCGCATTGACGTCATTGCGTCATTAGGTCTCCCCTGGAAACACGGGGCTCCCAAAAATAGCAACACATTAATTCAGCCTGCGCTGGGGTTGGCTTGGCGGGGGTGACTATTTGTATCAATCCATAACCCCTCCTCTGATTCTAAGCAATAATACAGTCCTCCTCTCTCTCTCTCTCTCTCTCTCTCTCTCTCAAGGACGAGCTGATCACGACTCACGGCTATTTTTGGAAAGAGAGAGAGAGAGAGAGAGCGAGAGAGAGCGAGAGAGAGAGGTGGGTGTGATGAGAGACGCCCGCACCTCTGCTCTCCTCTCTGCTGGCTGACTGGGAAACAGAAACAGCACCACGGGGATAAAAATAGCAAAAGAGCAGTGGCCAGCAATGGGGTGTGGGAGGGGAGGCAAGACCCTAAACCTAGTTAACGGCCACCAAAAAGGCCTGGCCGCCGGCCACAGTGGACCGGGCTGTCACTCTGAGGTGGCATCTATAGCCATTCATTCATTCTGGCAAAAAAGAGCCCCCAGACATTTTTCTTTTCTTTTCATTCATTCATTTATTCATTCATCCATTGTAATGAAGTGAGAACATTTAGAGAATGAAATAATAATTTCGTTCCAAGGCCGTTTTAGCAGCGTCTCTCTCGGTCATCATTGAGTTAGAAATATGCCAACTGGCTACTAAAGCAGCATCATCCTGTTTGTCCCTTCAACCCTCATTAATAGAACAGGGGCGTTGTATGACACAAAACCACAAAACAACAAGATCTTTGCTTTTTTTCTTTTGTTGCACTATTTATGAAAAGTGTCTTTAGTTTTATATCTGTCTTCTCTGGGGGAGCTGCTACAGACAGACCAGATGTTTTTCTCATTGTTTTCCTGTTAGCAGTTGTGCGTGCAGTAGGCTACTGACACTATTTACTCCTTGCTTCCTAAGGGACAACCAAATATCACAACCAAATGTTGCCGTCAAGAAAATACGGCTGCTACAGTGGTCAGTTTTCAATTATAGATATGAATGCTGAAATTGTAATCAATCGTCTGCATATTTGCACTATTGCATCAGTGTTTTTGCTTAAAAAAAGCATAATTTACAATAGTCATGTAGAACTTACCAGCTACACGGAGTCCACAAGTGTTAATCTTAAACTACTGATGCCATCTACTGGTTATTTAACAGACCTGCATAAAATAGAAACCTTGGTTGCATCATCCTTGAAGCACAGGTATAGATAGAGGCCCTTCTCATTTCTAAACCTGCTGGTGCAATTTGGTATTACACTATGATTTGGTATATTGGAAATCGTGGGGTGGAGACATGACAGTCGTTAATTACTTCCCTGCTGTCCAAGTGAAAGAAAAATAAAATAGAGAGTAGATTTTTGTGATGAAATTACCTTTTTTTTAAAAAAAAAAATCAATTTACATATATATCATATGTATCCTCTGCTACAGACAGATGAATACTTGATTTCTTTTTACAAGAAAAGCTCTGTAGACAATGGAAGCAGTGGAAAGATAACTGAACAATTTGATAGTGATATTTAAGAAGCTGCAGTTGGCTCAATACACAGCAGATGGCAGGAGGGATCACTATCTGAAGGCCAACCTGTTGCAGAACATCTATATAGTATGGTATAATTTGCCTTATGTAAGCCTTTCACATGACAAACTGCCAAATGCAAGAACCCCTGCAAGTTGTAAATAACTTTTCATGAATATGCATGCTCAGTGTACCGTAGCTCTGAAATTCATCAGCTTTCCAGATAATCATATCTTATATCATATCTATGCATGGCAGAAAACTGCAGCACCAACACTAAAAAAAGACATTTTGTTATATTTGTTTGCAATCGTTGACAGTAATATTTGTGTTTGAAGACAGTGAAACATGGAGGGAAGTTTTTTCCTTACTCACTTTTCACATAAATGCCCACACTGACTTACCCCCAACACACTAATTACAACTTTGATTATTAATGTAGGACCTATTTTTCCCACTCTTAATTTTCCAGCTCACCTCTTACTAATGTTTGTCTCTTCTTATCTTGGCTCTAGGGACTCATCATGAGATCCACAGTAGGAAAAACAGTTGGCATTTTTTTTTCAATATATACATATATATTACTCTGCTTATTGAATCCAAAAATTGCCTGTCTTAGTGATCAATTTCAGAGGTTTTTCTGCACATTTTTAATTGCACCAGTTTGCTCCCATATGGCTCAAATATAACACAGTAGGGTACCTTGGGAGGCATCAGTGAAATCGCCTTGGGAGAAAATAAGAGCAGCAATATCTATCCCCAGCCAGAGAAATTAAGAGCAGACGCTGGCATCCATTACAGCTCCTGACGGTAAGCAGTTTAGCTCAGCTTGCTGTAAATCACTGCCACTGGAGACACACGCTCTACACTGGCTTTATATGTGGTTTTATCTCCACATATTCCTGATTTATCAGCTGTTCCTTCTTGGCAAGAAATAATGGTACCACAGCTTCACCTGGTGGAGTGCCTCTGCACTAAAGAATTTATTGATTTATTCACCAAGAGCAAGCTATTTTTTTTTGCATACAGTAGAAGCCATCTGATGTTTGTCCTGCACTGGAAAGGGTGTGTGTCTCTTTAACATCTTTATAAAAGCACTGCAGGGAGGCATAGACTAGTTCATTTTCAATTAGCTAGAGACTCACATTAACTGAAGATATTAAAGAGGAGAGTAATACTGTTGTACAAGCCAATAGTCTGTGAAGGCTGGAATCTGCTGAGCCTGCATTGTATACATGCAATAAACAGACGCAAACACACACCGAGCCACATACGGGCTGATCTGGGTTGAAATTCAAAGGTACATTCCCAGATGTATGTTCAGTTAGGGACAGCCATGCATAAGTGGCTTTACAATTGCTTTTTGTGGTACCTGTTTTGCTTACTGTGTTGCTCCCTGCAGGATTCCAGGCAGCATGCCGAGGATTCATAGGGGAACACTGTCAAACACCCTGCTGAATTTATAGAAGAGCTTCTAGAAGACTTACATTTAAGATACTCCAACATATGCATAAATTCAGCACACAGCCCTGCAGAGCCCTACAGTCCTACAATATTGATTAAAGAAGAGGAAGCTGGGATGTTGGATAGATTATCAACAGTGCATCCAGTAACTGCAGAAGAAGCTGCAAAAAAAAAAACCCAAACAAATTAGAAGAATAATTTGACCACCTTGCTGACATGTGTTTCATTTGATCAGCAATCAACTGGCGTGGTGAACATAATAGTTACTGAGGATCAAAATATTTAAGAACACATTTTACTGCACATACCTAGCATGCAAGGTATTTAATTCATTTGGGTTGATGCAACATTACTGCTAATTATCTCTGTGACTGTTAATAGACCTGTATATTATCCTATATCACGTTTACTCCAAACTATTGTTGTCCCTCTATACGTTCCTGGAAGAGAATATCAGTGGATCTTATAGATACAACCCAGTAACTACTGAGACAATGATGCCCTTATACTCCTTGTTATTCATAGTCAGGGCAATAAACAACAAATAAGCTGCTGGAATACTCAAACTGCCCTATGAATGTCAACACAAGAACTGGCCATGTGGATTTACATGAGCATGTGTGTCTTTGAAACAGTATGGATTGCAATGCCAATGTGCGTGGTTGAAACATTTTTACAAAAGTTTTTAAAATTATACAGATATCCATGCTGCATAATGATGTTGGGGTTCCCTTGACTTTTTCTGTAGCACCATAAGCAGGTTAAAATTATTAGTGAAATATCTGGACATCCAGTAAACTTAAACTTACCTTCTGACCATTCATCTTTAGCAGTCACTAAGTCAAATTTTCTAATTGAACAATACTTTGGTTTATTGACCGAATAACAATCAAAATAATGACATAAATATTGTAATTCTTAAAGGGTTATTCAGTATTTTTTGCTGAAAAATACCCTTTGTTTGCCTCTTCTATTTCTGTGTATGTTGTGTGTTTCAGTGCTACTGTGCGGATGTCAGCAGTGCACCAAGGACAGTGGGGGTTCAAAGAGTCCTGTACTGAAGAGCACCACAAAGAGCTAATGAGTAATGCACAGCACAACACCTTCATGTTTCTGCTTTCATGTGACTCTGACTTAACATCAGAGTATTTGCCACCGTGTTTGCAGAGTTTGTTTTTTAGCTTAAATCTCAAGTTGGTGTAAGTATGGCTGCATAGAGCATAGATCCAATATGATTACCATCTCTTAGTCTTGCAACAGTACAGTTGTTTACTAAATCTGAATCTGATAAGAAAAATCAAAGCTCAGTTACTCTTTCTTTTGGTGCCTCTAGGCTACATCAATGAAGTAGCTGTGAACGGATCAGCTCGGGAGAATCCATATCAGCACCAAGTCCAATTATTAACAGCAAGAGTAGTCTAAATGAGCTGCATGTTCAGTGAGTGAATTAGTAGAAAAGCTATTCAGTGGTGCAGTGGTTCAGTGGTGCATGTGGACATCCGGCACGATCACTTCAGTAATTACTAGAGACAAACTAAAGGATGACAAAACCGAGAGAAAGCCACAGTCAGGGTTTGTCTTTAGCATCAGGGTGCTGTCTGAAGTATCTGCATTGCCTACCTACTGAGTAAAAGGAAAACAGGACCCACTGAGAAAGCATACTTCACTTCTCAGCAATATTATAGAAATATCATATATCATCACTTGTATAAGCACTCAGTGTCCCACTGTTTGGTAAATATTGATAAAGTTGCATCATTCAGAGTAAAGAGAATGAAGCTCTTTGTCACGCAGTGGATGGAATGATTTTATATCCTGCCTTGTAGCATGATGGATGATGAAATGATGAA
The DNA here is from genome assembly GCA_015108495.1 of Heterochromis multidens. NCBI lineage: Eukaryota > Metazoa > Chordata > Actinopteri > Cichliformes > Cichlidae > Heterochromis > Heterochromis multidens. The sequence goes on from VUQS01069008.1 coordinate 12,307, forward strand.
ATGCTGGCCTAAAAAACAAAAGTGAACAAACAAAACAGCAAACTCGGCTAGAATACCCAAAGGACAGTCACAGGAGAAGGAAAAAGGAGATTGATATTCTATCAGCAGTGTTTGTTTGTTTTTCTGTAAATCTACTGAGAATATGCCTCCACATATTAATAGAAGGAAAACTTTATATGACTGTCAGCAGTATTGCTCCCCAGAAACTATGTGAAGATCAAATATTTGTACTTATTTTGTCTATGTATTTGTAATGATACTGTGTTTGGGGGAGCGCATCATACATACATTTCAAGTTTGTGAGCAAATTTCTTCTCCAATGTAACCTCTAGAAATTTAAATTTGATCAATATCTCAACAAATAAGCAGTGGAGATCCCTGTATAATAATATGAAGAACAATATTAATGTAGCAAATACAACGTTTTAAATAAAATTTTAAATGATATTTTCCCATTTACTTATATGTCTTATATGTACGTATGTGTCATGCACTCACTCACTCACTCACTCAAAAACAAAAAGATCAGTTCAAAGCAGCAATTTTAAACCTTAGGTAATATTAAGAGTGCATTAATTTTTAGAGGAAGTGGTTCATTACCTCACAGCAGTATTACAGTATAACTTTGACAAAAAAATTGCAGACTTCAAGCATAATGGATTCAACTCAAGAAAGCTTCAGCTGTTGTTCATACTGTATGAAATAAATGGAAAACAAAGAATGCCTGGAGCAGCAGAAAAGAGCCCAATCCATTTTTATAACATAATAGTATTGTTTACAAAGCAGTAAGATGTGTAATGTTCAAGTAAATGTTTAAGGTCAAAAGCAGGATTCAAACAAGGAGAAGGAGAAACAGAAAAAGCAAGAAATAAAGACTAGAAACCTACACTTACTGGGAAACAAAAACAACAACAACAAAGCAACTATAATTTGTGTGCTGATATATGCAATGGATCATGTCACTGGGGAGAACTACTGGTGCACAGTGAGGAAAATACTGGAGGTGAATCAATCTGCTACTTTGAAAAGACAAGGCATAAAGGATTTTTGGTAAATGGATGTGTAATCCAGGAGGATTAAGTTATGATAATAGGTCTGAATTAATCTTAGCTGCTTTGTTTACCAGCTATGTAAGTACTCTATAATGATCTAAGATCAGCTTTTCTCGGGCAGGTCTTTTCCTTTGAAGACAGCATTTTTGCTGGTCAATTTTGTCTGCATGCTTTATGTAAGTTTTTTTTTTTACTCAAGCTTATGAAAAGAGTAAAGAGTGTTGTCATTAATAACATTTGTTTTCCTTCTATAACTGGTCAAAAAAACCAACTGCATTGAAATATTTCATCTTTACTGCTGAGAAATAGGGCTACTCCAGCAGTTTAGTATGTTTAGTATATGACTCTACACACGACATTATTTACACCAGATGTTCTCAAATCTTTTAGGATCTCAGACCTTTTTACAGGAAAGAACATATTCAAGGGCACTCTCATAATCCAAACATTAATTTAGCTGGTTTGGTCTTAAGCTGACAACACAAACTGACTCAAATATTTCTCCATGACTAGGTAGCTATAGTCGCTAACAAGCCAAGCTACACAGTAGGACAGTTCATTGCACCCTCAGTAGAGTGGGTGATTTCATGACAGACTGATGTGATGTGTCATAATGTGGTGTGTCATATCAGAGTTGGGCCAAAGATAATGTAGGAGCAAGTAAGGGACACAATATGCTTGTTTTATTGGCCCAATCTGTATTAATGTGCTTTTTAATCATACAGCGCAATTTTATAATTTATAGTAAATTATCTTGTGGATTCCTTGCATCATGCAGTGATCTTCAAAAGCCACTGAGCTAAAGTATGGACCTTAGCGGAAATTGCACTAGAATACTGGTCAGTCAGAGACTCAGTGAGTAGCAGTGGGGAAGATTTTTTTAAAATAGAATTGCTAAATTAATTAAAAATGGATTCAGAATCCCAAAATGATTCTACACAGCTGGTGAACATGAATTTACCCAGGTCCAATACAAACTCCTATGAACTCACCACTAGTGACATGGGCAGCAGAATTAAAGGCTTGATGATAAGACACATCTTACCACAGTACTTCTTTGCTGACTTTATTTTTTTTGTGTGTTGTCAATGTTTGTTTTCCAACAGTGGTTGATGGTTTATTCCAGTGATTTGCAAGAGTTTATAATGTGAGAGTTTATGATCTTATGACTAAGTACCTAACAGCTGCCATACATTTTCTACTGCCCCCCCCCGTTGTTTTTTATTTAGTCCTTTCTCTATCCATATACGTATTACAGCAGTGACCTGACTGGGATGGCCTGGAGAGAAAATGTCAGTGTTATCCACTCGTTCTCCACCTTCTCAGCAGGGAATCTAAGGGACTTGTTACTGTGTGTATGTGTGTGTGCGTGCGTGTGTGTGTGTGTGTCTATATGCATGGGCACTTCTGTGTGTTTATGGGACACATAAGTGAAGACACAGCTGGAGCCCTACTACTGTTATCAGCCTTCCTGAGGGACGGGGAAGGACACTGGAGAACTGCTTGTGTAAGATTTACTCTACGTTTTAGATTTGATGGACGACGTGAAACTGCCTGCAGTTGCACTCTTTGTCCTGTGTGAGGCAGCAGAGATACAGCCCTCCACTCCTCTGTGATGCATGGCATGTACTGGCACTGCCGCAGCACTGACACACATGAAAGCTTGCACACACACCCACACACACACACACACACACACACACACACATGTCCACACACAGACGATTAATGAGGCCAACATGCTGGACACAGATTTAGACTGGACACAACAGATCAGTGGCGAGTGAAGTCTCTTCATTTCAGACTGACACAGATGGTGATGGTGCATAAAGTATGTGGATGGGGAGGAGGAGTTGGTGCTGACGGACGGTGAATTGTTATAAATCTTTGTCTTGTATGGAACAAAGAGATTCCATCCCACACTAACAGGCAAAAGCTTTTTGTGACACCTTTCTAAGATAGTGGGGACAGTTGTGTGTGTGGTTGATTGATGGTAATGTTTTGCTTGAAAAATTGGAAACGGGGTTAGGAATGCATTGAGGCAGGACAGAGTGGGCATGAAGAACACTCTTTCTTGAAACTATGCTTAAAGGATAAATATGATTTTGCCCTTGAAAAGGGAAAGGAAAAAAAAAAAAACCCAGGATAAGAAATTGTCTTCATGTAATGGGGTGAATGGAGGCTGTTCAGTGAAATCATTCACATACTGAGCAATTCTTCAAGCGTTTATCATGGAATGACTGACTGTCAGGACATTTCCATTTCCCATCCATTCTCATCAGCCAAACGGCCCAGTGATGAGTGACAGGCCACACATTACTACCTCTTGCCCCAACAGGTGGTGCATAATGATGTGTTTTGGCCACACATGCACACCCAAAAATGCATATGCACCAACTGAGGGCATATAATCAAAAAACACCTGCAGCCTTGACAGTTGACATTTAAATGATAAATATTAAATGATAATTATGCAGCATGTTAATTACCTAAAGCTGAAGTGGTGACTGTTTCAAGAGAGAAACTCATTGCGTTTCTGGTTTAGCATTGTCATAAATAGATTCATGAGGCAACATTAAATGGCCTGCTCAAGCTCAGCTGAAAATTCACTGAATAGCAAACCAAATGGTCAATGGAAAATAATCGTCAATTTTAGTGATGATTAACAAGCATATAAATTGTGAATACAGTTTTCTCTTTTCCTTTTTTTACTTCCCTCTGTGTCTCTATACTTCCATAGACATTGCTGCTTGAGGAATTCACCACTGTCTCTGTTTTTTATGAAAAGTACATGCCTGGTTGGCTTGAATACCCATGTGCGCACATTTACATCCATGTGTGTAAATCTCCCAGCACGGTTCAATAATGAGTGGTTGATTAATGACTACAGTATTCTGAGGGCATCTCATTGTCCCGTGGCTTACTACAGGGGCTTGACCAGGCTCGACATGCATACATTTACACGCACACATTGTCTGCTATGTTTTCTCATTACTACCTGTTTAATTATTAACTATTAACCCTTGGCTGATTTAGCTTACAGTCTAGAGGTTTTATTGCAGAAGAAATTTTGCCTTGTAGTTTACCAATGATCCATGACAGTGTGAAAGTGAGCCAGGATGCATGATGCCAGGACCGTCAAATTGAAAAAATGGATTAAGTATCATTAATCTGTGCCTATTGTGTGATTTAAAAAACAAAAAGCTGAACTCAGATATTATGCTTATGAGTGTGAAGCTACCTTTTTGTTGTTCTGCAAACCTCAAATGAAGTAACTTATTGCAATACTGACAGAAGTTGTTAAGCAGGCTGCGTCATAACTATATAGTTACTCAAAGAAAAACCTTTGCAACCTCTGTAACAGTTCAAACTCTAAAAGGAAAAACAAGAACATCATGCTGGTTTGCATGATGCAGAAGTCACACAACCGTGAAGTTACATTGTTTGTGGCAGTTTGCCAGATGGTTTGTATTTGTTTGTGTGTGTGTGTGTGTGTGTGTCTCGAGTTTGTGTATGGCACTTTTAAACTGAAATGAAACTAAACTGAAATCTGTGACACAACACTTCACAGAAGCTCAGCAATCAGCTCTTGGAAATCTAAATGGTGAGCAATTGGCAGCCCTCCTCATGTTCAGACTTGTGGGATGTAAGTGGCTTACCAGCTTCCCCCTTAAAATCCTATGAAAACCCAGTCTCTGTCATCAGCAGTCTAACTTGTGCTTAGAGCGTTGGGATTCAAGATGCCACCCCTTTATAGAAGACAGCAAGAGTCTTATCTGTGAAGGATTACTGAGAACACTCCAAAGGGATAGCATCTTCATCAAATATAATTAACATGATTCCTACTTTTGCCAAGCTGGAGATAAGGGCTGTGATTAAAGAAGGATGTGTCAAATGTCAAATCTACAACAGATGCCTAAGTTTTGAAAATAAATTATTAATTCACCAAGGCATTTTAATTTCCACTGCTCCAAACCCAATTTGGGACACACATGTAGTTTGACATTTGCTGTCATGATCCATGTACTGTATGGAGATTTGGAGATTAAGCCATCACTTAAAGTTTTTGTCTGTGAAAAATATTCACACTACTTAGTAAAAACCCAAAAGGTAGTAGGCTATCAGCATAAGTTTCTCTTTAGGGAGCTCTGAAAAAGCTGCCAGAGTGCTACAGTGTCCCTTTACCAGGAGACACTTTTATTGCAGTTGTAAATGATAGTAAAAAAAAACAAAAAAACCCCCAGAAAAAATATATGTGCATATATATATTTCAGTGGCAAGCAGTGGTTGGCTTGTCAAATCTAAAAATAGACAAATTAAAACATAAAGCAAAACAATCTCTCTCCTTTCAACTCAGACAGCGCTGTCATAAAGCTCCTCGCCTGTTTGCATTCGTCCTTTACATTAGTGTCATCTTGTGGGCGCGGTCCGCTATTGTCGCTGAAAGCTCCGCTTGTTTTGTACTCATGGGAAACTGTAGCAGTCTCCATTTTACAGGCATTTCCATCTCCCGTTAACAATGACTTGAGCTGGGTAAGCTGAGATGCCAGCAGCTTTTTTTTGGTGGTTTGTGCATGCACGTTGTGGATAAACTGCTGGTCTTTCACGGTAAATTGATGGGAGAGCAGCGTGCGAGGCAAGCTGCCACTGGCTTAGCTTTTACTGCTCTGAGATCAATTATGATCTGCGCTTTGAGTGGAAAGACAGCTAGCATTGGCAAGTAAATGAGTTTCAGTGATACATCATCATAGCAGATGAGTTTGCTCTTGCTAACCACCTTGGCCAACACATGAGATGTAGAGAAGATGGAGTATGAAAAAGCTGTTAGTACATTAACAAGGAAAGCTCTGACGATGATGGAGAGGGGATGTCAGCTCTGACCATGTCCGGTCTAATAAAACAGTCAGGTTGACCAGGTGCAGGCTCAGCAGCACTTTCAAGTAGGCATCTCTGAGAAATTACTTGTTAGACTGAATGTAATAAGTTTAATCAGCTGTTTTGCCAACACTCCACCTTCATTTTTCATTAATATTTTGGTAGCACTTTATAATAATGTCATAATATTAAGCATTAGTAAGGTATTACTAAGTGCTTAATTCATCATTTATAAAGCATTACTCCTCCTTAGTATGTCATTTATAAATACAAATATAAATATTTATTCTTGATTAATAAGCTCATATATAATGTGTTCATGGCATCATTTAGAAAGTCTAAATAAGTGATTAACAAAGCATTTAGATGCACATTTATATATATAATGATTAAGATATGAGCTCACTGTTTGTGAGTGTGTTAATAGAGGTTTTATAAATACTTATTTCATAGTGTAATCAGAATCAGAATCAGAATACTTTATTAATCCCAGAGGAAATTATGTGGCCACAGTTGCTCCAGGACAGTAAGAACAGTAATTAAGAAGTTAAAATACCAATATTAAGTAATACAATATATATATACAAAATATTACAAATAGCTCTGATAATACAATAACTCTAATATATAAATATCACAATATATTACAGAAAATTGACTATAGATAAAGACTATAGATAATTCATGGTTAATTCAGGCAGTCACTAGTTGTTAAGTATTTTGTGTGACCTCATCTAAAGCGAGGACTATTTTTGCCTTATCAAGCATTTATAAATGAAAATGAAAGTACCTCAAGACTTGAACAAGTATCAGTTATCTTCACAACAGAAAAAAGACAAAGACAAAGCACAAAGAGATATAGAACATACAAATATTTATTGCCAGATGCAAACATAACCCACATGAGGTTTGCAGAATACTGAAATGTAGGTAGGGTCAGAGTCTAAACCAGAAAATTATAATAATACTATAATATAATATTATATTATAATATTTTTAATTCCCCTGTAGATATTGACAGTTAACAATGTCACACATTGCTCAAGCCTTTTAATTCAGCTGATTTTTTGTTATTAATATATTTTAATATATGATATATAAATCAAGATGGAGGCTTATGTTTCTGAGCTCATGAACAGCTGTTTTTTTTTCAGACGTGGTCCTCACAGGACAGCCACTACAAACATATGATTTATTCAATATGATGCTGGACATTAAACAGAATAAAAAGTATTTAAAATTAACTCAGACTTAAACATATGCAGCAGTGATGTTAATCAATTTAACATTGATGGGGAACATTTTTCTGCAGCATAATTATTTTTACTTTTGATACTTTATGCACAATTTTCCAATAATACAGTTCTTTTGTGTAGTGAGGTGTTTTCATAGTGTTAAATTGCTTCTTTTCCTAAAGGAATGGTTTGAAAAAAATCCTCCACCACTTATCATTGTCAGCTAATAATAATTTTTGGTAATATAGTAGATATTTATTTTACTATAGAAGTAATATATATATACTCCTTCCTGGCTATTTATATATAAGTGAATAAATGAAGGCCTGGGTCTTGAGATTAATTTCAATAATCTGATAATCTCAATGCTTCTTCACATTGGCAGCAGTCAGGAGTCCTGTAAAATGTGCCCCATGTGTGTCTCCATTTGGAGGCATTTTAGGCATGACTGAATGATTTCAGGGCTGACCCAGGACATGCATGAAGGATTAGATCTCCCAGCTGGTCTGATCTTGAAAATGTTGAGGAGGAGACAACATTTTGGCTTCTCTTTGACACTGCTGTTTCTAATAAGCATACAGAGATGAAAAGTGTCATGACAAACATTTACTTCTGCACATACGTTGATTACTTCATGTATAAATGCACTATTTAGTCAGACTAATATGCTAGTTTTTTTTTTCCTGACAAAACCCATGCTGCTCATTAAAAAAAGGAGATAATGTGATGGAAGATAAAAATGGATGACTCCATTTGGTGGTGTACTTAAAGTTAACAGCACTCAGTGGAAAACATGTACATCTCTGCAGGTGCTGCTGAGTTTTTCCCTGTCTGATACTGACACTGTGAACTGCAGTTTAAGCAGATACCTTGGAGCCCCCATGGCAGTGCCCGAAAACACAAGGTACATAGCTTAGAGGAGGCACACAACTACTGTCAACTAAGCATTCAGAATAACTGAAGAGACTCAGATGTTCAAAAGCATGTTTAACGTCATACGGCCCTTTAACCAGCTGATTAAGAGCTGATTCATATGTAATGTCATGTCATGCTGTGTCATTACATTTCTTGATGCAGCTGTAATTATTGTTTGTTTGCTGTGCACATATGGTGGCATACCATGCGTTAATAACGAACATTTCAAACTGAGTGCTATTAGAGTGGCTTCTGGATGAGTTTCACATATGGCACTGTTGTATCTTGGAAAGCATTAGATAAGACATTGAATAGCATGTCTTCCTCAGGAATTTCTGCAAACTCAGTAATATGCATTCTGTGACATCACCATTATTTTGTATCAGTATAATAACATACAGTAATTGTTCATGTGTAACTTGACTCAGTGAAATTTATTTGACATAGTTTTACTCAAATTATAAGAGATCGATTCAGCTTTTATTTGCAGAGTTAAGAGTCAGCAGTAGCTATCTGATCTTTTTGCCTTGAAATTCACCCTACAGCAGTGGGATCTGGCAGGTGGGGGAACGTGGTCTGTGGGTGCAACTGGCAAGAATTACTTGCCTTAAAAATAACTTCCAAATTGATTTGTATTGTGAGTTCAAGTAGATTTGTTTTCTTTGTGGACAGGATGTGATTAGATGAACAATGAAGGCTACTGCTGAGTCTGAGGTTTACTGCTCTTTAATGGTTTAGCCAAGCACATTCTACAGCATATAAACAGATGTTACATAAGCTATTAGGACTGTGTTCTAACCACTAGCCAGTATAACAGTATAAAGCTGGTATTAAGGTAGACTCTGGCAAGTTAGACTAAGGTGCATCATCCAATTATTGCTACCTTTGTGCTAAGAACTCAGTCACAAAGGCCTAGAGACCAGTCTGTGACACCCCCCCCGGCAACCTCTGGTCACAAGGGAAAAATTTGTATTCCTGACCAGTTGACAAGTGATTGCTGGAGGATGCTGGTTGTCACCAGGTGAAATTGGTTGCAAAGAGGGTGCTGCACCAAAAACATCCTTGTGATTGTTTTGGTCACTAGCATTCAATTCAATTCAATTTTATTTATATAGCATCAATTCACAACAACAGTCGCCTCAAGGCGCTTTATATTGTAAGGTAAAGACTCTACAAGTATTAGAAAGCATATTGCACAGCAATATAACATACTGACACATTCGCCCATATGTGCATGGAAGATGCCAACTTGTCTGGAAACAGAGAAACAGAAACTGTTCACCTTCAAAATAAAAGTTGTGCCATAGTGCAGAAACAAACAGAGCAGAAACAAGATGGAGCTACACATGCTCTAAAAACTGAAATTTAACCACTTGTTTCTTAAATCCAGCCTCACAGAGTTAAATCTTTGATAGTTTTTTAGAGCAGGGCTCCACGGTGTAAATTGGCTTAATACATGTTCTAATTTGTACATACATACACTTTAAATTTACAATTTAACAAATGTCACTTTCAGAACATTCCTTACCTTTGAAAATAATCTCTCATCTTCCTCTCCCACTCTCATGCTTACATCTTTGTACATCTCTATTGCCTCTGAGCTAATAATCACTTCCACTGCACCATTGTCCTTCTTTTTGCTACCTCTGACTGTCTTATTTTAGAAATGTGCTTCTTCCACTACACAATGAGTCATATGCACATTTCACATACCAGCAAGGAGCATCGGGGAAGGAATAGTGCAGATGCAGAAGTGCCTGACAAACCAGGGGGAGAGCACGAGAGCAGTGACAGAACATGATCTCTCCTCTCGCAAACACTGCCTGTTGTGTTAGATGAGTTGACATGCTGAGAACAATAACCTCGGTCTCTGCAAGAGTGAGCACGAGTTTTGTACTATGCTGCTCCCAGGCTTTACATCTAAATATAAAAAGTATCAAACTAATAGACGAAGTACTATTATTTAAAAACTGTGTGGTTACACATGAGAGTAATGGCTTTTATAAATTTCTTGCATTCAGTCTTCCAAACATTGATTTGGTGGAAAACTCATGTTTATAATTAAGAATAAAGATGCAGAGAGGAGATAAAAGTTAAATTCTTTGGATTTGAAAGATTATGTACCCACTTAACAAGCTCAGCTACAATCCTCCTTTGTTGGAGCCAGTAAGGAAGGATGCATTTCAGGCTTTAACGCTCTTACCTTGAATTTGCTTTGAATGTGGTGGAGTTATGCACTACTGAACTAAATTGTGGATCCATTGCTAGCTTATTTGTAGTGCTTTCACTGAAGACTTGAGAAAAGTTCAATTTTTAAGTAACAGTGCAATGAAGAACTTGATCACTGCTGTGAGAAATCACTCTAGTTTACATGAACAAAATGGCAACAGGCAGCTAGTTTGGCTCATGCTAAATGCTAATCAAAGCTTGATTAGCTTGCCTGGGGAGTAATTGATTGTTGCTGCTATGACAGTTGCGCCAGCAAAGACATCCCCAAATGTAAGGCACGCCCAACGATTGAAGCAACCCACATATGTGTATCCTTTCTAACATTTCTTTATCATATTTATTCAGCACAAATTTGTACAAATTTAATCTCTGACATATAGACAAGCACAAAATTCCAATATACTGACATAATGGCATCTTTATGGAAAGTGTTTCTACTAGGGCATCAAGGCCAAGAGAATTTTAAAATTTTGTGACCTGATGCAAGACATTGAAATGTTACAGAAAAAAATATTTGTCCTCCTGGGTAACAGCACAAGTGAAAAATGTATTGCAAAATGGTTCCAAACCAAATACACAAGACAACCAGGCAGTTTAATGGAACCTGAAGAGTCCCAGAACAACACAACTTAAAAGTCCTCCATATCTCAACCTGTTTTCACACAAGCAGCCCTGAACTTTTCGAGACATTAGATGTCAGAGTTGCATGTGTCTAAACAAATGGCAGACTCAGTCAGATCAGACATTAAATGGTCTTTAACCTGCCAGTTGCCTAGAACTAAGTCTGTATAATAATCTGATTACGCTAATGTGAGAATGATGCTGGTCATTGTCCAGTGAATTTACACTAAACAATAGGGTTTCATGTGTTCGGGCTCCTGCACACTCTATCCAGGCAGCAACCTGTCTTAAACCAAACAGTATTAACTGTATTAAAAATCCATCTTAAATTATCTCTCATAGGTTTTTACTTGTTAGAAGTGCCAACTTCAGACAATGCTTGGAACCAATTCTTCTGACATACGTTATTTTCACACATGAACTCTGTTTGATGGAAAAACTGTAGGTCATAGTCATAAATTAAAGTGATGTCTCACCAAGTAATAGCCCAGAAGACAATAAATGAAGGTTATGTCTGATTTTGTTCCAGACATATCAGACATCCTCTACTTGTGTGTGTGTTTGTGTGTGTGTGTGTGTGTGTGTGTGTGTTGGCATCTTACATCACCAAGTGTTTTACATTTTCAAAATTTGCTAAACAGCATTTCATATTTTAGTGGGTGAAAAGCTGTCAAAACAATTTGAAACTATATGTCAAAGTCATTGTGATTAAACTGCCACATCTTGGTGACACTGCAATTGAATGAATTGGCATGTTGTAGTTAAAATACACATGCTCAATGAGGAGGGGAGAACTGGCTGGCATCTGGCTATGGACTGGCTGGATGTAGCAATTCTGAGTCACTGTATCTGTAGATAGTTTATGTATGAAGATCTCAAGATCAGAACTTTCCCTGAGTAATTACCCATAGTAGCCACTGTCACTGTACCAACAGTGGGCTATTAAACATTACCATTGTCAATAAGGAAATTTGTCAGTAACTAATCCTCCCTTATCCTTCCAGATGAGTCAATTCTTGTCTCCATCTATGCATTTTCCACACTACTAGTTCTGCAAAAACAAATAAAGTGCATCCCCAGTGCCTCAAACAAAGTGATGATTACATTGTGACTTTGACATTTGAGACAGCCCCTTGCCAAGTCTGCCCAAAACTCATTGCTCACTCTGTTCATTACCTCCCATAATGACCCTATTCAGAGACAGCGGGGCCTAGCCTCGGCCCAGAGACCCGGCAATAATCCTCTGCATTAATTAGATGACCCCCTGAGATGGCTGCTGCTGCATTGGTGGACACAATGACAGGTTCTCTGCTTATTGTTTATGGCTGGCTATAAAGTGTCCAGCAGTGGGAGTGATGGGTGAGATCAGGGAAAGAGAGCAGGAGGAGAGGAAGTGGGCGGGGTGGTCGGCTGGGGGCCAATCAGGCCAGAATGAGCAGCCATGAGGCTGCTTTTCTCTTTGCCACAGTGTGGTTTTGAAGTCAGTTTTGCCTATAATAAACCACTCTCAATTTTTATTTGGAGGAAAGTCAAATGTGACTCAGCCTGATGAGGGCACTACAGTCTGACTAATGCAGGTTCACATGACAGATTTTTATTATTGATTCAGTTTTCGTTGAATAGACAGATATAACAACATTGAAGGTGACAAACTCATCAGGAAACACAAGAAATTAAGGAATCCCACTGGTACCAAACCTCTTGAAGCTAAAAGAGCTGCAGCAACAGGTAGACCTGGTGTGGTGGTGTTGATTAACAATGCCAAAATGGTGAGCACCAGTCGGCAAAAGTTATTGTGAAGTCTAATTAGCAACATTCATAATCGTAAGGTCACCATGACAGCAATCAGTGGTTCCTCCTGCACAGCAAAAGATGTTCATCCCCAGATGGCATATACCCAGCTGCTTCGGCAAGCAGAAGTCATGGACAGAGAATAGTGGTCAGGTCCTCTATCTTCGTTATACAAACCCATGAGATTTTGTAGACTGTGGTGGAATACGCATTACACCAGAAGCCACTAAAAAATTGCACCTCATGGATTCCTTGCAGTTAAACTGAATGTGAGACACATGATCTTAATAATAACATTCAAGTGATCATAAATTAAAATGCATCATGTCTCAGCTCTCAGTTTAAAGAAGAGTGTTTAAATTTGCTAACACAGCCTAGCCATCATTATCTGTTCATACGCATGGCCTGAGGCAGTTCTAAATTTGTTCATATGAGTGCTATCAAATATATATGAATCACAGATTTGTGCATGAAACTTTCAAATGCACCGTTTCTGCACACATTTGTACAAAAGCATTCTATGTGAATTAGGCCCAAAGAGAGGCGGCTGAAGAAGGATAGATATGTTTTTGATATAAAGGCAAACTCTTGTGGGGACTATGTGTTGGTAAATGTGTGTGATCTCTGGATAAATCTGACAGCTCAGGTGGAGCAAAAGATTCAAACAGAGGGCTGCATTATTGCAAACTATCCAACATATAAACTTGTAATCTGTGTGCAACAGCTGATGTGTGGAAGAAGACAAAACATTATATCCTGATCCTGACCTATCCCTGTGTTAATGAAGTTACTGTTACTTTTTCACATGGGTAAATGAGTGCTCTTCATTATTTTTTTTCAGCAGTCTGTGTGAGGCTGCAGGTATTTATTAAAGTCAATATTACATACAGGTCTGTGCGAGTCTCATTACCTACTGCATTCTGACAGACATTTCAGCTTGGTTTGTAACAGATCTGATATCTATGGAAGCTTGCCACTGAAGAAAAAAAAAAAATGCTATCCATAACTTGAAATTTCGACTTAGGTATCTCAAAATTTTGAGTTAATAAGTCAAAATTTCGAGTTAATACGTTGAAATTTCAAGTTACCTCTGCCAATCAGGAAGCTCTGTGAAGGTACGTCATTTCCTTGCTACCCGGAGGCAGAAGGCGGAAGGCATCAGCTACCAATGCTACAGGTAAGCTACCAGTCTGCACCATCTGTTTCCGGGTAACAAGGAAATGACATCATTCACAGAGCTTCCTGATTGGCAGAGCTAACTTGAAGTTTCAAGTTAGATATCTCAAAATTTTGAATTAATAAGTCGAAATTTTGACTTATTTTCTAGAAATTTCAAGTTATGGATGCCAATTTTTTTTCAGTGGTGGAAACAAGCTTCCACTGATACCAGATAAGTTAAAAAAATTAAATAAAAAATCAATGTCTGTGTGTGTGTGTGTGCACTGCTAAGAAAAGACAGACTTTTTCATTGTGTACTGATCTCTGTGTAGAAATATGACTAAAAACCTGAAACACTGCAAACCCGTCAGCTCACTGTAAAGAGGAACTTGGTTGCCTGTAAAGCAAGATGCGTCCTTCTATGAAGCTTTGCCCTGTTTCATCAAAATACCAGTATTATTAATATTATTAAAGAGCAGTAATATGTAGGGCTCAGCTCTCAATATTCAGTGTGAGGACAATGAAGACCGATATGACAGAGGCAAAGCTTTAGTACTGCACTCAGAGCTCTGAGCCATCCACCAATTATGCACTCGTAATAATCTGCATTCAAATAAATGAACAGTCCTTGCAGCAACTGTCACAGCCAAATCGGGAGCAAAATAAGACATGCTTCCTCTTTTACATTAAATTAAACGACGTGCCGCTAAACTTTACTAAATTATGTTTGTGTTATTCATGTAAATACTCTCCTCCCAAAATTTTGCAAACTGAACAGACACATATGCAGTAAGGGCAGCTGCAACCCCCCCCCCCCAAAAAAAAAAAACCCACATCTTTAAGTCCCAAAACTGACACTGCATCTTTTTAGTAAATACCAACAGTTCCTTTTTATTCCAAAAGAGGGTATTGTGTTTGTGCAGCTATGTACTGTATGCTTGGTGAAAAGGGCTAGGAGGGAAGAAATGCAAAATGGCAAAAATTACAAGTGTATAACATGAAGCTAATTTTGCTCTGTGTTATACGTAAATCTGCTGATACCTTCACCATATCAAGTAACGGGAGATTTTAATTTATTCTTTTTACAGTTTGTTGCCCTGCTCCCAAATGACTAATGAATTGAACAAATGCAGAACACTAGCATGCACAGGTAAGTTAGTAGCCTTGTATGGAGAAGCCTTATACATTTAACAAAGCGGTCATTCCAGGCAGCTATTTTCTGTGTTTACTTTCAGTCAGGCTCAATAAAAAATGATTTAAGCAAAAAGAGTTGTGTGTTGAAATCTAGATAGAGCTTGAAATTGGTGAATATGCCATTCACAGGTTGTTTTGTGCCAGTCACTGGATTTATAAAATGGAGGTGTATGACAAAGTCTGACATTTTTCCTAAAGGGAGAAAAAGCACAAATGTCCACAAATACACAAATGTCTCTAAAACATTATTACTACACTGTATGTATATAGTTTGTATTTATTACATGTTTTGTATGTATAATTTCTGTTGTCAGCCAAACAGTCATTCACAAACATATAAAGGTATATGTAAATGTATATGTTCATACATCACTAATGTTTGGGGTCATACCTCTACGAGGACTGTTCCTGTCTTGAAGCTCTTTTCAACAAGTCATACAGTAGAACTCTACTAACAAAAATCCAAGTATCCTGACATCTTAACATCATTTAGAAACACTAATTCAATATTCACTTGTTACTCATTAATCTTAAGTATGCAATATGCAGTATGCATATGCAATTCTCATTAACTTGTGTCCATTTTGGTATTTATTTAGATCATTTTAGGATTTAAATATAAGAGTTGTTTTTAAGATGAGTTGGATAAAGTGATCTGCTGAAAGTTCAGTGTTTAAGTACTTTTAGTAAATAATATTTTATCAAAATACAAGCATATTAGCAGTTCAAATACTAATTCAAGTCCAAATTCTTCATTTTCTTCATACTTCATTTTTGTATGACTTTGACTTATAAGGGAAATTGGGAAATTATACTTTTAAGATGAAACAGCTTAAAGTAATTTCCAGTGTAGAGAGATATTGTGAGATGAATGAGTGTTCATGGTGTATTTTCACCATCCACCCCAATCACCACATGCTTTCTATGAGACATTTCATAAATTCAAACACATACACTATATTGCCAAAAGTATTTACTCGTCTGCTTTCACACAAATATGAACTTGAGTGACATCCCATTCTTAATCCATAGGGTTTAATATGATGTCGGTCCACCCTTTGCAGCTATAACAGCTTCAACTCTTCTGGGAAGGCTTTCCACAAGGCTTAGTATGTTTATGGGAATTTTTGACCATTCTTCCAGAAGCACATTTGTGAGGTCAGACACTGATGTTGGACGAGAAGGCCTGGCTCACAGTCTCTGCTCTAATTCATCCCAAAGGTGTTCTATCGGGTTGAGGTCAGGACTCTGTGCAGGCCAGTCAAGTTCTTCCACACCAAACTCACTCATCCATGTCTTTATGGACCTTGCTCTGTGCACTGGTGCACAGTCATGTTGGAGCAGGAAGGGGCCATCCCC
>VUQS01069010.1:0-10393 GCA_015108495.1 Heterochromis multidens
TTTTTTTATACTGATACTAAATGTGAAATCAAGAAACGTCCTGGATGTGCTTCCCATTTTTTGTGATAGAAATCTGCAAGCATGTATGAATATTGATAACTGTGCTGCCTACTAAAAATGACATATTTTTCTGATTATTTGAAGTTATTACTGCATCAGGAAAAAAAAAAAGTGAATTACGGCAACAATTAAATTTCTTTGCACAGATGAAAAATGTATGCTGAAAAATGTGTTTTGTAAAATCATTTTGAATTGCCTTTTTTTTTTTCATTTTAGTGTAAGTAAGTATTTATTGTGATCGATTTAAGTATCAATATCAGAAAAATGACATTTTTCTGTTCCAGAACTCTTGGTATCAATGTTTTGACCTTTTCTTGAGAAGAAATTATTATACTGACAGGGACAATGTGTATTGGTTTTTTTTTGTTTTTTTTTCTTTTTGTATACTTTATCTTTCTCTTTCAGGAATGCCCTACTCGATGACACAAAGTTCAAAGTTGCCTTTGAGCAGCTCCGATAGAGCAGTTAGGGAGGTCAAAGGCTTTGATCAAAGAGATCTCAGTGGTGATAATAAGGCAATTACAAACACTGCTCTTTCATGTTCCCCACCAAAAATGGCATGCAACTGCAGGAACTGCATGTAGAAACCCTTCTTCTCATTTCTAACCACAATAGTACATTGCCCATTTCAAACATGCCTCATTCACATGAGCAGCTTGCAGCCTGACTCAGTAATTGAAGCCATTCATAGCCGGTGGAAAAGGCAAAATACACAGCTGATTTGGGTTGTCAACATTTTTGCTGCAGTGGTTCAATAACACTGGTCTAGTACTCCAGTCACTTAGGCATAAAGTAATTAGCAATATCTGAAATGATTTTATGAGAATGAGCTAATATTTAAAGATAATTGCTGCAGCTTGCCCTGTATGTCACTATAAGTGAGCCTGAGAAGCACAGTTAAAACGCACACTCATCTTTTTTTTTTTTAAAAAAGGATATTCAGTAAACTGTTCACAAATGTTTGTGTGGACGTGTGTTGAATGTGAACATGCAGAGCTAATGGTGAATAATCAAACAGAACCTCCACTTTTTTTAGTCGCTTGCAAGTTTGACTTTAGAATGTCGGTGAATGAAATCTACACACACAAATACATTTTTGAGACAGCTGCGAAGTAAACAGTGTTCACAAGCAGCAACAACTTTTAGCCAAAAAAATGAGGACCCCTCATCCAAACAGCTTCAAACTCACAGTGCACTTCCTTGGAACCACAGCAATAGTCTAGGGTGAAGAGGATCAGATGAATGGTTGTACAGAGCAGAAAGACATCCACACACCTCTTCATGCAGAGAGCACTCCACCGATTAAATTGATGTCCCTTTCAAAAAGTGGCTTGCATCTTTCTCGAGAACCACTCAACCAATGAATGTGAGTAAATGACTGAAGTCTTTCGTTTTAGCTACCTGAAAGATTTCTGGAAGAAGATGAAAGAACAAAATTCCTTTAAATATTATTTTCACACATTTTACAATTGTCAAATATAAATGCAGCAAATAAAGAAGGCTTCAAATTTTACACATAAATCTCAAACAAAGATATCCATACATAATTTATGTAATTAATTAATTTATTTATACTTTGTAGATTCAAAAAAAAAAAAACATCTGCAGAAATTCAGACTCATTAAAAAGTTTGATTCTTGGGGCTCATTGGGGTGTTTGTGCTGGCAGGAATTGAACCCTACCACAAAATAAGAAAGAGTAATAAAGAGGTTCTGCAGCGTTCCATACCCAATTAATAACCAAAAGCAGTCTATCAGGAGCACCTTTCATTAATTCCCAGCAATGAGCCTATTCTAATGCGCCTTTTATATTGGAAACTCAGCACAACAAAGTTCCTCAAGTTAGCATAATAGAGCCAAACAAACACAAAGCAAATATTAATTGTCACTGTAATCAGCAGTATAGAAAATCCCTAAGATGAAGTGCTATAGTTCGTATGCAAAGGAAGAAATGAATAAACAAGGAGGATTTTGAACTGTCTTGTCAAATCAGGTTAATCAATTCAAATGAAACTGAAAAGGCAATCAGGAAAAAGGCAAGAGTAATATAAAAGAATGACAGAAGAAAACACAGTAACAGAGAACAATGAGGGAAATGATCTCTGCCTGGGCAGCTTGATTTCTGTTCACTTACTTGTGATGATTGTAATTATCTAGGTTTGATTGTTAAGTTCTGCTTGATTTTTTTAAAATTTGGGTAAATTTTGTATGAACGTAGATTTAATTTATTTATTATGTTATTATTTTATAAACCTAAAACTATGAATATTATTTATATGTAAAGCATTCTGGGCACAACAATGAAAAATGCTGGACTTTTCTTCACTAGATTTTCTTCATTCTTGGATTGAATGTGAAATGTTTGCTTCCCTAGTTGCAGTATTTAGAAAACACTTCTCAGCCCAGGTCTTGATTGTTGCTCAGACGAAAGCAGTGCATACAATTTTATTCAACAACTTCTAAATATACATGAAGCTGCTGGATTAAAGTCTTTTCTTTTTTGCATCACTTTTCTAATGTATTATGTATGTTGTAAATTTTTCCAGTGCACTTTAAGCCTTTTTGCCTTTCATTTTTGAATGTTTCTTACTTCATTGTGCAACACTTTGATCAATATTTGTTGACATTTAATGTGCTTGATAAATAAATCATCTTGATTGTGGGCATTATGAGAGTTAATCACTGTTGATTTTTAGCCACTAGGGAGCAGCAGAAATAAGCAACAACGAGAAGATCCCTCTTCAACTTGACTTCAAGTTGGGTGGAGTTGTTAGCAAAGCCATCCATCTTGCAAGTGATTCTGTTGGCAAGTAAAGTTTTGTAACTCTGTTTATAAAAGCCAATGTCAGCAAAATGGACTACTTTAATTTTCAGGGTGTCTTTGAATTCAGGCCTCTGTAGGTTGACAATTTACATTTCCATCGAAAGATGTAACACATTACCCAATCCATATCAGTATAGATATTCAGCATGATTTTTTTTAAGGTCTTTTAAAGTTTTGTCTAACTGTTTTTTTCAGTCATTTTCAGTCCAGTCCTTGTAGGACCATTTTCAGGGATGTTTTTTTTCTTGTGTTAAGCCACCTAACACTGACCTATGAATCATTCAAGCATAAAAAAGGCACCTAACTCAAGGGATGAACCAGTGTTGTGTCTAGACATAACAGACAACTTAGCAAAGAACCAATTTTAAATTGTATCTTTAGGCATTTTGTTACTACACTATATTGCCAAAAGTATTCACTCGTCTGCCTTCACACGCATATGAACTTGAGTGACATCCCATTCTTAATCCATAGGGTTTAATATGATGTCGGCCCACCCTTTGCAGCTATGACAGCTTCAACTCTTCTGAGAAGGCTTTCCACAAGGTTTACGAGTGTGTTTATGGGAATTTTTGACCATTCTTCCAAAAGCACATTTGTGAGGTCAGACACTGATGTTGGATAAGAAGGCCTGGCTCGCAGTCTCCACTCTAATTCATCCAAAAGGTGTTCTATCAGGTTTAGCTCAGGACTCTGTGCAGAATAACACAGTTTGACAGACAAAAAAAAGTATTTTTGCACCAGTAAGGTGATTCCCAAAGAGCTCTTAGCTAAAAACCTGGTATTTCTTGGCATGGTGTGCAGTGTGTCCTTAAAAAAATTGAGGAAACAGGACAAGTAGAGAACAAAAGAAGAAATGGCAGGCCTAAAAAAACTGTCTACAGTAGATAAACAATATCTGAAAGTCAAGTCCTTAAGAAATAGGAAAAAAATTCAAAAATCAATAATTTTTTTGTTTCATTTTTGATTATTCAAAGCTCATCTAGTTACTTTTTGTCTGAAATGTGCTGTATAAATAAATGTACCTTCCTTTTAATTATTATTACTGATGAAACAATCTGACACAAATTTAAATCAGCAGATCAGACCAGGGATCAGCTATGTTAGTTATTTTCTATCTTTAAAGTAATATAGCACCAGTCATAAGAGATAAGACTATCACACATGCGCTAAAATTCTTTTTCTTTTTTCTTGGCTCGGTTTCATTGCATTTGACATTTGTGTTACATGGTGCAGGGTACAGCCTCCAGTAAATGTGTTACATCCTGTGGGTGGTGTATCCCAGCTTAAATGCTGACATCAACAAGAGGGACAGATCAGCTGCTGGTGAGAGCTTCATTTGTCTGCTCAAAGCTTTGCAACAGCTATCATGCAACGTAGACATCTGGAAGCTGCAGTCATACTTGGTGAGTTTAAGCCAACCATTACGTACAATTACAGATTTTTGACAGAAAAAAAACAAGTTTATTAGTGTTATTTAATCTTTGCATGTGCTTTGTGTTGTGAAACTAGCATTACAAGAAATTTTTCATGTCTTGTAGCCTATAATGCATGTATAGTCAAAGGTAACTACAGTTAGTCATGTTAGACATTCTCAGTTCATTTTTCATTCTTTTCTATAAAAGCTCAAGACAAAAAATGTCTCAATGAAATAAATCCACACAAAAACCAGTGTTCAAGTAAACAAATTCTTACAGTCTGCTTGTATTTCAGTGATTATTGTTCCTCAGATTTCATCTTTGGCTTCTGCCTGTTTGGCTGCTGTGGAAACCTGCATGTCAGATTTATGCAAGAGTGAACAGGCATTTTATGGCGGCATCTGTGAGGGTAAAAAAGAAAGTACACATTTCCATTATACTGTTATTATTACCGGCGGTTGGAACACATAGATATTATGTATATAAAGTGATTACATTTCCTCAGGAAGGTCAGCAAATGAGACTATTCAATTGAATTGCACTTTATGGAAAATGGCTAAAATGTAATAACTGAGGAAACAGCCTGAAGCGAAATGTATCTAACAAAATAAACTGGTAATAAATCACTCTTTTGATGCCTTTAATACACGCAGTATGTCTGTTTTGACATCAAAATCCTGCATTATTACACTGAATTTGATATATCAGCCTTTATCAGGATATAACCAGCCATCACAAGGGAAACTGTCAGAGCAGCAAGCACATAGGAAACACCTGTTGCTCAAACAAGGCCTTACTCGCTTATGGAAAATCCTGTTTTTCTGCCTTCCTCTTATGTTTCTGTCATTCAAGATGGAGGGTGCCAAATAAAAGGCTCAGAGGTCTGTAACATGACCATCCCGATCATACTGTACCAATATCCTTCTCTGCGAGGGTGCGTGTGTGCCTGGGAGGAGGAGCTTTGTGACTCTATACAAGTGCTGGCCACACAATGCCACCAAAAGCCAGGTGCAGTATTCTCAGAAGTCTCTAAGATAAGCATTCAGATGTGAAATTACATTTTTGTTTGTCAATGGTGTATGACTATTGCACAACAGAATGAGTGTTAAGATTATCTTTAATGTGCCTTTGTTGGGGGAATAGATAATCATGATAATAATCAATGATTATTTGAACAGCAGTTCATCTGAAGAGGAGTGCAGTAATGGATTGGCAGTCAAGCACTTTAATAAACTATGGTAATTATTTCATTATGCTAATTTCTGATTAAATCTAATGAAGATGATTCAAAACTGATGTTTTAGCATTCTTGAAACTCATCCGCTACCTTTCTTTTTTGTAGTATATGATAGTGCCAGATCCTGTGTGGACCAAGTTGGGGTTTGTGTCAGTGATTCAGTTTGCAACAGGTACCTAGCACCTGTGCTCCAAGCATGTAAGTCAGAGCAGTGCAACAGCGAACGTTGTCAGCAAGTAACTCAGCAGTTCTATGGGAACATGCCACAAAATGTCGCAGAGATGCTGGTCATGTGCAAGTGTGATGCTTCGGATCAGAATTGTCTGAACATGAAAACCAGTTTGCACAGTGGCACTTGTGGAGATGACACCTGGATCTGCCAGCATGTACTTAACCAGTGCATTGAGGACAGTAACTGCAGGTATGCTCTTCTTCATTACTAGTGATAAATAACATTTTTCGGGATTATTGTACAATTATTATTATTATTCAATGCATGTTCAGGGATTAAACCACCAAATCAGATACAAATTAATTGTTTGCTGGAGATGAAATGTATGTATGAGCAGCATCTGGCAGATGAGATTGCCAGAGGGAACAACAAAAGCTGACAGGAACATTGGTTCTGTTAGGCATGTGAGAAGGAGAAAAAGGTGTCTTGTGTATAGGCTGTGCAGCGGGAAAGAAAGCGGTTTAAAATGCAAGGAAGGAAGTCAATGACCAAACAAACTAACAATCACTAAAATGGAGCAGGAAGAACAGCATTGTTAGAGGATGCTGATAGTGAGATTGTTAGAATGAATGAGAATTGGCCTTAGTTATTTCTCTTGTGGGAATGACAGGGTAGGTTTTAACAGTGGCTGCAGATGGGTGATAGAATGCCAGTGTTAATAATTAGAGACCCCTTTCCAGCTTTAAAAAGTGAAACAGTGGGTGATTTGGAAATTGAGTGTATAAAATGAAAAAAAAAATAAATAAAAAATTCCAGCTCACTGCCAGTAACAGAAAAGAAGAAGACTGCAGAGGTGGCACAATAGTTGAATACGTAACTACCAACCCTGAGCCAGAGGCAAGATATCCGCAAGTGAACAATGAAGAAAAGCTGGAGCTGAGGCAGTCGAATATAAGGCTGCATTTGGGTAGCACTCCTATCCAAAAACTTTTTTACATTGTTCCTTCTATTTATGGTTTTCACACATAAATGGCAGAGAGCTTTCATTCAAAGTGCAAAGTGCTGGTCCAACCATTACAAGCAATTTGGGGTGCTGGGTTTTTCAAAATGTGTCTGTTTTAAGAGTACATCTCCAATTTCTATCTAATAAAAGTTTTTACAAACTACTTTACATATATACTGTAACCTTTTACAATCCTAATTTCATCTGTGTGATTGGTGCACTTTTCCCTGTGCCATTTTACCACAATTTAAATGTAATTACATAATTATATGTGAAATTATAATGAAATAATATGGAAGATCTACTATAACACATCAACACATTTAATTTAATTTATTTTATTTTATTTAAAGCACCCAGTAACTCCACATAATGCATGTTTTCTCTGAATTAACAGAGGCTTATTAAAAAGTTTCCAAGCCAAATGTTGGAGTGCTGAAGAAGCCCAGTGCATTGATAGTCACCTCCCAGGAGATGAATGTTTCACCCAGATGGATCCAGAGCTTATCCTTGGTGCAGACTCTGAATGTAAAATAGCCTTTTTGGCTACTTTAGGCACAGTGCTTCACCAACCTTGTACATGTGAAGGACTCTACAATGACGATCTGCTGACGTGCAATATGATTCACGATGTACTTCATAATAGATCACACTTCAGTGAGTAGAATTTTTTTAAAACAGCATTTTAAATTTAACATTTATTATTATTGGAAAGATTCTAAATAAGTTTTATTTGTATTTCAGTGACGTCTTCAAAAAGCATCAATCACCCCTCTAAGCCGCCTCAGATCAATGAATCAGATCAGGTTTACTCATGGTCACAAGGTAAATTTCCATTTAAGAAATAACTCTATATGGGGTGCCAGTTTAGCTCATAGCATGAGCAGGCGACCATATACCACAAAGGCCCAAATGCAGCCGCCTGGGTTTGAGTCCAACCTGCGGCCCTTTGATGTGTGCCGCTTTCCTGTCTGCTATCTAATAAAGGCAAAAAAGAAATAACTCTTTATGCTGATTGCAGTATGATTTAAATTATCAAAGCATTTTTTAGTGGGTTTGAAAATGGAATATTTTGTCTTTCCAGATTATCTTCTGTATGTTTTTGCAACCATTCTGCTTGCTGGTGTCATATTAATGCCTCTGGTTATTGTCAGTAAAAAATGGTAAGTACATCAATGTTAAATCAATGTTAAAGTCCCTTTACTATTTAATGATACCAAAATATTATTTTTTTTATTTACTTTTATTTATTTTCCTTGTAGGATGTCAAGAAGGAGAGATAAAACAAAATTTCACCCTCCACAGAAAAGCAACTGTGTCGTTATTCTTTGATGTTTTTTCCTCTTTCCACTGAATAAAATAATTATTCTTTCTCCCTTTTCTTTATTTTAACTCAAAAAGACTGCAGATGAATATATTTGTGACATGGCTTTGAGTTTGCTGCATACGCCACCATTTCATTTTTCATCACTTCAATAGGTAATAGAGTTTATAAAAAAATAAGAAAATCTGTTCAAAGACTTATTGTTGTTCTTGCTCTAGTTCAGTAGATCTCTACAACTCTGGCTTTATGTTTGCAATAATTGTCATACTGCCTAACGGTGTTACTTGATTAATAAGAATCTAAAACGTGTCTAAAGCTTTTGCACAATCTTGTTTATTGCAATGAAACATTGTTATTTCAGCAGTGTGAATTATGATTGTTTTGTTTCTTGTTGTGCACCCTTGACCTTTGTGACAGATTTCAGTGTTGTCACAAATCTTGTGCTTTATTAAAGAACATATTGTATATTTATAGATAAAACCTTTATATTTAAAGTTATAAATAAAGTAAAGATAGTTATGTGTAAATTCACAAAAGAAATCATTCTCCCTGCAGCAAGTATCAGTTGGTTTTTCTGTTGTCTAAGATTGCTTTAAGTTATAACTTCAAGTCGTTTTGTGATGATTTAATTGTGTTCTGCTCACTCTTCTGCTATAATCCTCTGTATCTGATAATAAACTTCACTCTGAAAACCTTAAAGCCCCACAAAGTGTTCAAAGTGCTGCATTATTTCTGAGGATTCCTTTAAACAGAGCTTTTAAAGAAAAATTTCCAAATTTAGAATTTAAATCATTAGCCCCCTTTTATTTTATTTTATTTTATTTTTTTTTTAGTCGCGGTAAATGTAAGTGCAGGCCCAAATAATTTAAAAAAATAGAGAGAGAGAACAGAGTTCTTTTTAGTTTGGAGACAGCTATTGAGAAAGTCAACATAGCACACTTAGTCCCGGATTCTGGGACAGACTGGAGCCTTTGGTCAGATGATGTCAGGTCTCTGTTTGATATAAAAACACTAGCTATAGAAAAGCAGGACAAGCCCATTCAACCCTTTGAGCACAAACAGCAGGAGCGAGGCAGTGATGGGAGTTATCTGTATTGACCTTGTAAACACACTTACTTCAG
This sequence comes from Heterochromis multidens, assembly GCA_015108495.1. NCBI lineage: Eukaryota > Metazoa > Chordata > Actinopteri > Cichliformes > Cichlidae > Heterochromis > Heterochromis multidens. The sequence continues at coordinate 9,159 of VUQS01069010.1, forward strand.
CATTTTGAGCTATTTGGAGATGAGGTAATGAGGTCTAAGTGGTGGCAAAAGAAAAAGAATTTCAGTAATCAAGATGAGAGGATTTTCTTGACTTTAATCAGGCCAAAGACACCCAATTGTTCTGTCATTGGAGCTGATCTAACCCTGATTCAGCAATCTGTTGTATTTGCTTTTTCTTAAATGTTTTATATGGCTAAGATATAGGTGAACATGTCCAGATTTATTCTGCTGGGGAAAGATTTTAACCCATCTGGCTCCTGGTAACAGTTATGTCCATTAGTTTACTTAAAGCCAAATTAAAGTTCAGTATGGATAAATATGATTAATGTTTTAACCCATGATTTAATGTTTTTCTCTTCTGTCGTGTTAAATGTACACAAAGTGTTACACTTGGACAACATATAGTATGATCTTTGGATGGCTCTGTGTCTATGAGTAAAATAAATGAACAAACATGTCTGGAAACTGTGTATATATATATATATATATATATATATGTTTCTTCCTGTTAAAAGGGAGTTTTTCCTTCCCACTGTCACAGGGGATCATCTGATTGTTGGGGTTTTTCTGTATTATTGTAGGGTCTTTACCTTACAATATAAAGCACGTTGAGGCGACTGTTGTGATTTGGGCGCTATATTTCTATTCCTAATTTCTTAGTTTTTTGCATATTTGTCACACTTACATGTTTCAGATCATCAAACAAATTTTCATATTAGACAAAGATAACCTGAGTAAATTCAGAATGCAGTTTTTAAATGATGATTTCATTTATTAAGGGAAAAAAGCTATCCAAATCTACCTGGCCCTGTGTGAAAATTAATTGCCCCCTCTTGTTAAATCATCAATTAACTGTGATTAACCACATTTTTTGTAAAGCTGAGTTCAGTTTCACTAGCCACACCCAGGCCTGATTACTGTCAGACCTGCTGAATCAAGAAATCACTTAAATAGAACCTGTCTGACAAAGTGAAGCAGGCTGAAAGATCTCAAAAAGCAACACATCATGTCACGATCTAAGGAAACAGCTGAGAAACAAAGTCATTGACATCTTTCAGTCTGGAAAGGGTTACAAAACCATTTCTAAGACTTTGGGACTCCAGTGAACCACGGTGAGAGCCATTATCCACAAATGGAGAAAACTTGCAACAGCGGTGAACCTTCCCAGGAGCAGCAGGCCTACCAAAATTACTCCAAGAGCGCATCGACGACTCATCCAGGAGGTCACAAAAGAA
>VUQS01069027.1:0-13898 GCA_015108495.1 Heterochromis multidens
GCAAGCAGTTTGCTGACTGTAGCATGGGAGATGGGTGGTCTCGTAGGGTGTCTTGCATTGAAATCTGCTGCAATGACCCGGTTACTGCGTTCACCAGATATCAACACGATTTCGATCCGCTCCTCACGTGTTAACCTCTTCGACATGTCAATGGCTGTGAATAAAGAGCAACTTGTAAATAACTCATGAAAGAATAAAGTTACGTTGAAACCAAGCACACCATTGTTTTTCTTGTGACATTACCAATAAGTTTGATGTGTCACATGGCCCTCTTCCTATTGAAAAAACAAAAGTTGTATCCAAGATGGCCGACTTCTAAATGGCCACCATGGTCACCACCCATCTTGGGGAGTTTGCCCCCTCACATATACTAATGTGCCACAAACAGGACTTTAATATCACCAACAATTCCCATGTTATTACGGTGTATCCATATAAATGGCCCACCCTGTACAATGGTGCATGTCAAGATCTGGGATGAAATAGCTTTTAAGCCAACAGTTGACTCTGGTGGTGTTGGACAAGGAAAGGACAAGTTCAGCAAACTTTTCAAAGTTTGCTGAACTTGCTAGAAAAACAAAGCATCTCTAAAACACCAAGACACCAAGTCAGTTTGTGCATACCAACTGTGGACTAAACCATCAGCCTTTAACGAGTTGTTTGAACAATTCTTTACCACAGCAGGTTCAACACAAAACTACTAGGACTTAAAAGATCTGCTGGGATCACTTGGTACTGGATACAGGGAATCTCCAGAGGTCTGGCAGATTCTGTGTTTTGACCTCAAAGGACCAATGTCATACTAGGACAGAATAAAACATAGCCTGGCTTCTAGCGTGGTTCAGTTTTGGTGAGGCATGGTAAACTGACATTTGCTGTAAAATTAATGCTATATTTTGGTATGTCATGAAACTTTTAGTACATTCAGAATAAATTTTTAATTTAGCACACCTCCTGTGTGTTAAATATCAAACGTTCTTACTCTTTATCAACTTCAACTTGTTTTTGAGCTTCATATACTTTACTGGCTTTTTCCAGAAGCTAACCCCCCCACACAACCACACACACACATTTCTTTCATTCTGTTTCTATTGAAGAAAACGCTGTTATTTACTGTATATGTTGTTGCTGATTCACCAATTTAGCCCTCTTTACCTCTTTAAAGACACAACCAAGAGTGAGACTTTAAAATGCACCAAAATAAATATTGAGATGTCGAACTTATCAGATATGTGTGATATGGAGTTGTAGACTCTAAAGTTGAAAAGATATTCACTGATTTGAGCTTCTCAGATCAATAACTTACATGCAAATTATTTTTAAAACCCAAATATGTCTTTCCAATTGTATTAAAATATACAACAAGCTAGAACCAAATTTTCATAGAAATGAGTCGGCTTATGAACTGAACAAATACCACCCGTCTCTCTGTGCAGTTGACTGTGTGACAAGCAAGCAGGGACCATGTATACAGGACCCAAAAAACAAAACAAAACAAAGAAAGAACTCTCATGAGAGATGTAAATATTGACAGGTATGTGATATTCTCTCCTGTGGCAGAGATATATAAAACCAAGCCATAAAAATTGTGGGGGGTTTTTATACATTATTTGTAGGTTACTAATTGAGCAAACCATACCATACTGTAAATGACCAGAGAGCTGTACTACAAAGCAAGATTAACGGGTTAGTGAGGTAAGTTGAGCATAAAGTTAGTTATCAGTTCTTTACCTGGCTAGATCACCACAGTAACTTGAAGTAAGCTGAAAACATAACCTGATCTGAACCAAGTTATTTTTAGGTTTCAAATTGGTTGCAAGTGCCACATTTTCACTTTTTCTATTATTTACAGTATGCTGATGTGATTTCAATTTTCTGCTGAAGGAATATGATACGGACGCTGTACCGGTCTGTCGTGGTGAAGAGGGAGCTGAGCATAAAAGCGAAGCTCTCGATTTACCGGTCGATCTACGTCCCTACCCTCACTTATGGTCACGTGCTCTGGGTAGTGACCGAAAGAACAAGATCACGGATACAAGCGGCGGAAATTAGCTTTCTCCGACGGGTGGCTGGCCTCTCCCTTAGAGATAGGGTGAGGAGCTCAGCCATCCGGGAGGGGCTCAGAGTAGAGCCGCTACTCCTCCACATTGAAAGGAGCCAGTTGAGGTGGTTCGGGCATCTGACGAGGATGCCTCTTGGACGCCTTCTGGGGGAGGTGTTCCGAGCACCTCCCCCAGAGGAGGCCCTGGGGCAGACCCAGGACACGCTGGAGAGATTATATCTCTCGGCTGGCCTGGGAACGCCTTGGTGTTCCCCCGGATAAGCTGGAGGAGGTGGCCGGGGTGAGGGAGGTCTGGGCTTCTCTGCTTAGGCTGCTGCCCCCGCGACCCGGCTCCGGATAAGCGGAAGAAAATGGATGGATGGATGGAGGAATATGGTTTATATATGCAACCTGTAGAGTGTAACATCACAGAATGAAGCGCAGCTGTAAAGTTACATCACTGTATCATCACTGGAATTTGCATTCTGATGGTGATGCAGAACATGTATACATTTTTTATGTTTGGTTCTAATCTCCTGACAAGCCTTTTTTTTTACACTGCTGCAACCGCAGTTGCTAAAAGACAGATTAGAAAACTGATTGGTTACATTTTCAGGATGTTTATCACCACGAATACCTATTCAATCAATAAAAATTATTTCACTTTGAAGTGCCATTTTTTTGAACACCTGAGCCTGAAGCAGAACACTCGGGTTAACAGAAAGTTGATAATCACTGCTGTGATACCTATTATCTCCGACTGGGGTTTTAGGTTTACTCAAGCCAACTAATAGAAAGAAAGCCTGGCTATGTTGAACTTGCTGCGTAGTATACCCCGCAGAGAGATCCTTCCTGACAAAGACTTTCTATTCTTTTTGATTCTCTGGGTTTTAACTGATGGAATTTTTCTGTTTGTCAGCTCACTTCAACACCTACTGTGTAAGAGTTAAGTGTACAATTTGTTACACTCTCTTTTTTTTTTAATGAAGTATAAATCCTTCAAAAATTAGCTGAACACATTAACAGAAACAACAGCAAATTGATTATTTTTCTTGCTTGTTATTATACCGCTATTGCTACAGGCGCCAACTAAACTAAAACATTTTGGTGAAACTCTGATAAAACTCTGCCCCTTGTGGTGAGTTTGTTTTTTGTTTTGTTGTTTTTTTAATAGGAATCTTTTATTTCACCTTTAACAGAGCCAGCAAAGTCAGCATAAGGAGGAATGGTGGAAGCATAAGTCTTACACTTTCACGTTGGGGACTGCTATCTGTGTCTTACATGGCACTATGGACACAGACACTTTGTTTCATTTTGTGTTTTTCTAATAGGTTTAATTTTCATATACTGTTTGGTTTTGTTGAGGCACTAAAACTTGGCAATAGAAAAGATGATGGTTTGGGTTAAAATAGATCCCTTTACCTTCTTAACCCTGCATGCTGGTATGCACTCAGTGCATTACTGCAAAACAAAGGGGTCTGGAACAAGCATCCATATGGAGTTAGACTTCAAGCTAAACAGGGGTCTTTTATTGCTATTCAAGCACATGCTAATGGGACAAAACAAATAAAAAGGAACAATGTTCGGGTTTCAGTAATCCTGGGGGGGGGGTGTCAATTTACTAGGTACATTTCTCACCAAATTGTTTTCCTTACAGTTTCTGAGAAAACATCTACTAACTTATTCTGTCATGACAAATACAGGTTGGTCTGCCACAGTACTTGTGTTGCATACATACATTGTTAATATCATTGATGCCAGTGATCAATCTTTCATGTGTCCTGCTGTGCACTTGGAGTTTCCTGCTATGCAAGTCTAGATGGCTGTTACTGCATTTCTTGTTTGCTGTTGTAAGGCACAGTTGTACCCCCACATACATAATTGGCACATAAAGTTGGAGATTACTGGGATTTAGTTTGAGTACCCCACTAATCCCATATGAACAGGACTTTAGAAAATTTGTGGGAGTGTAGATTCTAACCATAACACTAGTCTCTGAATAAGAAGCCAAGACAAAACCTGCCTCATTATCTACAGGCATCTGAATTTAAACTACTGAAAGTGATGCTGCTGCTACTTTTTCCTTATAGTTGTGCCATTTTAAATTACTAACTTGCAAAGCTTTTTGTGCACCTTTTTCATCTATCCATCCATCCTCTTCTGCTTATCCAATTTAGGGTCGACCCACACTACTGTAAAAGAAAGAAAGAAACTGATAGAACGACCACTGAAAATAATTTTCAAAAAGTGTCTAACTGTAGTACCCCATATAATAGTCTTTTAAAAGGTAGGATAAAAACATTGCTTGAATCAAATTATTTAAGCAAATGTAAGTATGCACAAATAGCTTAATGTTCCAATTCACTGGTCTAAAAAGAGCCTTTATGGCTCTCCTTTACTCATTGACCATAAAAACATGTTTTTTTTTACACCACCAATTACAATACAATACAGTCATCTATACTCAAACTTGACATCTATTGTATCATCCAAAGACATCAGTAACAGTTTGATAGAATTTTGATATTTTGCCACGGCACAAGCAATTGCTATTACCACAGACTGTATAAAAGACAGATGCAGTGGAGACAGAGCCCCTCCGGGGGCCAGACAGGATGCTGGCAGTGAAGACAAAACAGATGGAACCATTCCGAAGGCTTGGCAGGTGGCTGGCATTGACGGACGAGATGGGACCCCTCTTGGGGCTTGGGAGGCGGTTGGCAATGAAGAACCAGGGCCGAAGGCTGGCGGTGGAGACCCTCTGGGAGCTTGGCTGGTGGCCAGTAAGTGATGTGAAGCACACCTGGAGGCCAGGAAGGTGGCCAGGAGTGGCCTGTTCTGAATGCTGGAGATTGGGGACCCACAGGCTCAGGTGGCTCGGGGCCCACAGGTTCAGACTTGGCTGGGCCTGTGCAGGGCCAAGCTGAAGACTGTGGCTGTAGTAGGAGTTGCACAGGACATGCAGGCTCGTCCAGCTCTGGCTGGGGCTGCACTGGACACACAGGCTCCTCCAGCTTGGGTGTAGGGACAAATGCAGGCTTGGCTACCCTTTTTCTAAGGGCAGGGGCTGGCCTGGGCCAGTTTATTGTCGGCAGTGGAAGTGGAAGTGGAAGGGAGCTGGTCCAGGTAGCTGCGATTGGGCATGGTTCTGGACATGCAGGGTTCTCTGAATACACAGGCTCTGGATACTCTGGATACACATAGTCTGCCAGCCCTGGGGAGGCCAAAGGTTAGGCAAGCCCAGTGAAATGGAGACCAGTTTATTTGATGTAATAGATGTCACTGACTGGCGATGCCGATTCCGCCGCTGAGAGCCCTATTTCCTTCTAGATTAAGATTGGGAAGTAGCTGGGACCAGGGCTGGTATGGAGCTGGCTGGCAGCTGCAGCAACAAGGAGAAGCTGGCTTACTGCTGTACAGATTGCGTTGTGGAGCTGCAACGGTGGCGTTGAGGACACGGAGAGAGCAGGTGAGGCGAGAAATTGGGGTGCAGAGTCCTGAGTAGTTATGGGAGGATGGGAGGTCGATTTAACCAAGTCCTTTAACCAGTCAGGCAATTAGCCAGGATTTATATGTGTGTACACACACACATACACACACACACACACACACATATATATATATATATATATATATATATATATATATTATGGAATGGAGTTTAGGAAATTATTATATATATATTACAATAAATCTGAATATATTGATTGAATTAAAGTCTGAATATATTGAATGTAACTTGGATTTATAGAATGAAAGTCTGAATATATTGAATGAAAGTCTGAATATACTGAATGAAAACTGACTCTCTGTCGCCATCTTTTGATGTGTAATATTATAGCATATGATGTCGCTACAAGACGTAGCTATATGAATAAGTCAGCAGGGAAAGCAGCATTCCTAAGTAATGAAGACCTAGCACTATAGAAAATGCATCTGCTGTCCAGACTAATACTAGTAACAGGGTTCAGTAATGTACTACTGATGACGAAATTTAGTCACTGTTTCATCATAGAAGACTGAATGTACTGAACCTTTAGCTGACCTTTAGCAGTGCTAAAGGCAATGGAAATATTGTCTGAAAAGGGAAATTATCCCAATTTAAAGTAAACTAAGTACTTTGGCCAAACTTGGCTGTTAAACAGGCCAGGGAGGGTCTATCTTTAAATAGTTCTTAACACATTACTTCTTTTCACATTTTTATAAAAGAGACTCTAATAAATTAGCTTTGTTTCAGCATCCCGTTTGGACCTTTATGTTTTGCACTTCACTTATTGATTCATTTAATTTTCATAAGCTTTTTACATTGACTTTTACTTGCCGGTTTGCTGTTGGCACTAAAAACTACATGATTAAGTTTTTAAAAAGAAAAGGAAATTTGAATTTCATTCCACAAATTCTTCTTTTAGCACTACTAAAGGTCAGCTAAAGGTTCAGTACATTCGATCTTCTATGATGACTAAATTTTGTCATCAGTAGTACAGTACAGTACTACAAAATGAACCTGTTACTAGTATTAGTTTGGACAGTAGATGTATTTTCCATAGTGCTAGGTCTTGGTTACTTAGGAATGCTTTCCCTGCTGACTTATACATATAGCTACTTCTTGCAGCAACATCATATACTATAATATTATACATCTAAAACACAAGATGGTGACAGAGAGTCAGTTTTCATTCAACATATTCAGACTTTCATTCCATATATTCGAGTTTCATTCAATATATTTAGACTTTTCTAACATATATATATATATATATATAATAATTTCCTAAACAGCATTCCATAATATACATGCTCACACACACACATATATATACATATATTGTGAATCGAAACTTACTTAACTTGAATTCTTCAAACAGATCTAACCCTAACCCTAACATTATATATTGATTTTTGCGAATCAGTATTCATCCCTTGTACTTAAAGTACTTCCATAGCCAACTGTGCTTTTCTTATCAGTGAGTTGGAGCAGACCTATTGCAGGAGTTGCTATCTTCCACGTGTAGTTTTTGCTGTGCCACTTATAGTTTTTCCTGTGCTACTTATAGTTTTTCCTGTGATTGTGGACTTTATTCTTCTTCAGCATGTAAGGCTAGACCAGAACACTTATAGCCGTATGCTGCTCCTTTCAGTTCTGGAAGAATTGCCAACTTGGTACATACGCTGCCTACGGTACCAAAGAAAAATAAGTACCGCTGTGTTTTCAGAATTTGTTATCAAACTGTACCATCAATATTGGTTTTGGTGACATCCCTAATGTATATACAGTGTATACACACTGTATATACATTAGAGTGTATATCTTATTTAGCTCAATAAATGCAGTGGTTATCACTGCTGCCTCACCAGCTGGCTGTGGCCCTTCTGTGTGTACTTTGTATGTTCTTCTTGTGCTTGCGTGGGTTTGCACTGGGCAATAAAGCTTCCTTCCAAAGTTCAAAGACATACATGTTAGGTTAATAGGTGATTCTAAATTGGCCGAAGGTGTGAATGGTTGTCTGTCTCCCCTGCATTAGACTGGTGACCTGTCTGGGAGGTACCCCTCTGGGATAGGCTCAAGCCCCCCCTGCAACCCTGAACTGGATAAGTGGAAGAAGATGGATGGATGGAACTAAATAAACAGGACATGACACCAAAGTTTTGGATTACTTTGTGTAAAAACACAGTAATATCCCTTTTACACCTTGTTCCATTACCTGTGATATCAAGAAAGATCTATCCAAATTACTTTAATAAGCCACAATCTAGGTAAAATCTTAATGAAGAGAAAGAGAAAGTGATAGTCTGATGATGGTGAGACTGTTCCCTGTCCATTCATTTTTTTTTCATTCCTGGCAATCTGTGATGTAAAAATCTAATCTATCCAAATTGTTGTGTAGAGACAAATCTTCTTTGCTCTCTCTCTCTCTCTCTCTCTCTCTATCTATCTATCTATCTATCTCTTGTTGCTGGCTTACTCACTCACAGACACACAGACACACACACACACGCACATACACACACAGGGACATATAATTTAACTTGACCAAACACTGTCACCCTTTTTATCCAATAAAGGGCCATGACAGCAACTTTATCTCAGCCTGCTGGTTCCTTGCTGATGGTTTTCTTTTTGTGACAGCTTTAATGAGATTAGAAAGAATTCAGAACCAGAGAGACATGTAATGCCTTTAATGAGATGGAATGAAACTCAGCTAAACTATTCATCAGCTGGGATTGTGTTAGGTGCACCCATGCAACCAGCCATGTGCACACATCCGCATACACGTACAAACATGCACAAAATCTAAGTGTGCTGTTCTTCCAGCCTCCCTTGACTCAACACGACAGCCTTCCAAATTAAAGCAGTCGTGACTTGGTGTTGTATGTACTGTATTACCGGAAAACACGAGATTGTGCTACTTTGATTTCTTAAGATGAGTCAGGCCCTAGGAAGATTTATCTTACTGGCTAGATAGAAGACAGAAGGTATAATCTATGTAGATATCTAAGCATCTATCTCCCCTTCCCCATTGTTTCACATTCATCATTACGGTATGTACTGTACAATTTCCATTAAAAAACAAATAAAAAAGGCTCCATCAAAATTGTGTAGCAAAGTGTTAAATGAGGCCTGCAACAGCAATTGTTTTGGGTAAGAATTAATCCTCTTGCTGTCTAAATGATTTATTTAGATGTAGCCATTTTCATCTTTCATGTTTGAAAAAGACTTGTGATTGTTATTTATTATTATTATTATTAGTATCATCACTATTATTATCTTAAAGTTTGTGTGGCATGTGAGATGGTATTCATATTCATCTGTGGTATGCAGTAGCAAGCACACATGAATCTGTCTTTTTGACAGAATTTGGCTTTTGTTCACAAGTTAGAACCATGGCTTAAATATATGTAACTGTCCAACTTTAATTTAATGCAGTGAATATATGCATGCCATGTAATGTGGAAGGAGGGCACTGATCCAGCTGTCCCATCGAAAGTTACACTTTTGTCTATGTTATGTCTTTATACAACTCTGCAAAGTAAAGTTGTCTTTAGATAAACAAATGTCTGCCTATTCACATTTTCATCACTTTAGCCAAAGTCCTTTTGTTGCCTAATAATCATATGAATTTAACTGAAGCATTTCTTTTAACATTTAGCATGTAATATATAGAGAGACAAATACTTTTAAATCTAGTATCTGTGTACATCGTTTTCATTGTTTCTATTTATATGTTTGAATCCCTTTTCTCCAGCTGCAAATAAGCAATTTTCTGAAGCTGTAAGCACTGGCATTCTCCACGTGTGGGCAACTGTGAGTAAGAAGCTAATGAGCAAAATGGTCAATGAGACTTGAAAGGGACAGATGGAGTGACTGAGTGAGAGAATGGCAGATGGAATGACTGAGAGTGGGAGAATGATGGCGATGAAGCCAGGGATTTGTGAGAGGAGTTGAATGATTGCTTCTGAATGCTTTGTATGGGTGCATGTGTACACATGTGGGTTTGAATGTGTCAGAGGTGGGGGTGAGTTGTCCTATCAATGTCTAATTGTCTTTGTCTTAAATTGCAATTCCACTGGTCTGCCAGTGGCCCCATTAGGATGACCTTCAGTTGCTAATGGAAGGGGAATGGGAAAAATGTTGCCCATGATGAGGGCACAGAAGAGCTATAGTGTGTGTGTGTGTGTGTGTGTGAGAGAGAGAAAGAGAGACAGAGTGAGTGAGGGAGAAAGACCAAGGTAAATGTGTATATGTTGAGAGAAGATAAAATATGAATAATGGTGAAATTGGTATGGAAAGTCAAGAGAAAGGAGAAAACACCTCCAACTGTTAATAGTTTGATATTTCAAGTTGTGGGTAAACTGAGAAAAAGGGAAGGGGGAGGGGGAGTGTGAGGCACCTGAGGCTTGAGATAAAATGATGTCAAGCAGTGCTGAAGGAAAAACCCCTTCCACCCTGTCTTTTCTCTCTGAAAAAAAACCCCCCAAAAATAACATTTATACCTATACTTGAAAGAAAACTCATACACAATACACTCTGTAACTAACTATATCCTTGACTCTCACAAATATGCCTAACCTCTCTCGTTAGTGCTCACTGGTTTGTTTGTTTGTTTTCTGCTTTTTCACATTAAGTTGTGTAATATATACATTGTGTGAGCAAGAGTGGATATGTGAGTGGTCAAAGTGTTCGAAGTACACAAAGAAGAAGATGTGACTCCCTAGCACGTCAATACTGTTCATTGAACACATACACTATTCTCTACATCCCTTTGATAAAACATGTCCACCACTTTAATGAGTCATGTTTCTGAAGGGCATGTAAAGTTGACTAATTTTCTTCCTCCAAACAGAGGAGATGGGTTGTGCCCATCAGTTTTGATCCATGAGTATGGATAGCACACAAGCATTTTGGACCTGAGCAAACTAGGGCAAAATTAAATCTAGGTAACTGCCACATAGGCAAAAGTGTACACACACACACGCACGCACGCACGCACGCACGCACGCACGCACGCACACACACACACACACACACACACACACACACACACACATACCTATTCTCAGAGATACAAACGTGGCTTTATTTTTGGAGTCAATTGGATGGCATTGTCCTTGGTAAAGAGTTATATTTCTTAAACAGAATCAATCATGTTAAGAGACAATTAGAGGCCCAGACAAACACCCACTTTTCTTTTTGTGACTCTCTCCCTCCTTGTCCCTGTGCTCCTCTGTCACTGCCTTTCTATTCAGGGAACATTTTAGAGGCAAAACACCCTGCAAGTCATACTCCAAAGTCAAAGATCTATATACAGAGAACAGTGTCACCTGCTGGCTTACCCTGAATTTCTTCAAAACATTGTGGGGGGAGTAAATGATGCAGGACAATGCCCATTGCTGGACTGACTCACTTTGGCCATTTTAGCACATCACTGTTAAATTAGATATTACTTTAGAGCCTTTACAGCAAGACGTGTGACCCAGGGTCATGATCAGGAAATAGTGGAAGTGTTACATTAAAGCCTTGACACTTCCATTTCATCATACAGAAAACCTGGACAATTTTGAATACTTTATATCTAAACTGGATATAAAGGATGGGTGGATATGGATATTTTGTGTGCTTTAATAGCCTGTAAGAACAATAATCTTTTACAAAATGTTTTTTTTTTTTTCTACACCAGTCATAGAGCATCCCATCACTTATTAGTCCTTAAACTGAAAGTGTCCAGTCTTGGCCAAACTAAAGGAAAACATCAGAAATTAGTTGGATTCACAAGGCTGTGAAGGCAACACACATGTTTGAATGTTTAACATTTAAAAGCAATCGATGGTATACTCAGGATTTTTTTTTTCAACAATTTGAGATTTGGAAAATAAAATCTTCTTTTTAGTGTCATCACCTGGTTGCCATGGTGTTTGTCTTTTGGAGCAGACCACCAGATTCATTTTAGTATCTCAGTCACATCCTTATTTTTTTAGTTATCCTCCTCTCGTTCCTTATCGCTCACCTGTTTAGGAGCACATGCACTATGAACACCAGCTGCTGTTTGCATGACAAGGCAGATAAGGAAAGATACTGTTCAGAGTTTCAGACCATGATATTAAATTGCCCTTTTCAGTGGTTTGCTGTTTTTCACTATTGTGTGACTCTGTGAGTCTGCGTGTGTGTGATTTCTGAAGTCAAACCCACCATGGACCTGATAATTAAATTTATTTATTTATTCAGAGTGTCTCAAGTACATGGATACACACATGAACCCACATACATGTATGCCTGTGGTGTCAAGGTTTTATGAAGCATCAAGTGCCTTGCTTCATTGGGCACTTTGGGTAGGCAGGTTGTCCCCAGAAAATGTAAGGCTGAAATCCCAAAGGTCAGCTGCACTATGCATAAACAGACACGAACCACTGCCCGAATGCTTTCAGCAGCACGCGAGGCAGCTCACAGCCAGATAAACATAAATCAGAAACAGTGCCAGTCAGAACCTTTAAGCCTTTGAGCACCATCTGGTTCTGAGCCTATCCAAGAGGAGTAAATCCCACCAGGTTAGGAAGGACAGGAGGATAAACAAGAAAGGGAGAGTACATAGAATATTTGGATGGAGAGAAAAAAATGACTACAGAAATGAAGAGCAAAGCAGAAAAAGTGTGCTTGTTAATTTCACAGTGATTTAATTCAGATTTTAAACCTAATAAGCTACAACAAATTGCAAATTAAAATCATAAATTACATACATGTTTTGCAGAATGCAATGAAATATAAGAAATCAGTCAGAACTTTTTCTTCACTAATTATTCATCACCAAATTTTCACAATTCCAAGTTTACTTAAGAGTGTAATTGAACACCTAAAATGCACTAAGGTGAGAAATAACAAGTTCTTCCTTTTAGTCAGATTTAGGTTAACAATGCAAGGTTGAGAAATTAGGAAGAAAACAAACTTCATTTCATGATATTTGAGGAAATACCAAGTACAAGCAATGATTTTACTGCTCAAAAAATGTAGGGAACACGTGAAGAATTTTAACTTTGATCTTTGGTGTAATTTTTTTAATTCGGGGTATTCAAAATCTATTTTGGGGTAATAAAACTAGGTTTTATTACCTTGGTGAAAATTTGAGGGGCCTTTGAGGGGTCAGAATTGTCCTTGTCACAGACTTAGGCTTTCAAAGGAAAGCAAAGTGCATATTTTAGGGAATTCAGAATTGCATCTTTGCTCTTTTCAGATCAAGCAGTTTTCTTGGCTTAATCAGCTGATGATTTGCAGCATAAAGAGGGAAAATAAACCCTCTCAGGATTTTTTTCATGTTCTTGTTCAAAGTGGAATGTGAGACTAATAAGAGGATTGGTGTGACATCTGCAGTAATGTGGCTTACTGTTGTGTCTTTTATTTTGAGTTTTGGGTATTGACTAAGAATGACAACACAAATACAAGTAGAAAAAATATTTTCTTCTATGGATTGCTGGTCTTACCTAAGAAACTGGGAACTTGGAGTCGAGCCACTGGTTGTTCACCTTAAAAGGGATAGTTGAAGGTTGTTTCAGCATCTGATTGGAGACTCTCTAAGCATGGTCAGACAACAAGCCAGGGAGATTGGATATCTTCTCCAGCTAATGCCTTGGTATCCCCCAGAAAAAAACTCCAAAAGTACTGAGGACCAGGCCAATACAACCTTTATTAGCCTCAATCAAAGTGGATGAATGAATGGATGAAAAATTAAAGTCAATCCTTCCCCAAACTACGCATTATTGGGGAAAATACAGTACTGTGCAAAAGTTTTAGGCAGGTGTGAAAAAATGCTGTAAACAAAGAATGCTTTCAGAAATATAAATAATGATTGGTTATTTCTATCAATTCACAAAATGCAGGACAACGACCCCAAACATACAGCCAAAGTCATTAAGAACTATCTTCAGCGTAAAGAAGAACAAGAAGTCCTGGAAGTGATGGTATGGCCCCCACAGAGCCCTGATCTCAACATCATGTGTCTGGGATTACATGAAGAGACAGAAGGATGTGAGGAAGCCTACATCCACAGAAGATCTGTGGTTAGTTCTCCAAGATGTTTGGAAGAACCTACCAGTCGAGTTCCTTCAAAAATTGTGTGCAAGTATACCTAGAAGAATTGATGCTGTTTTGAAGGCAAAGGGTGGTCACACCAAATATTGATTTGGTTTAGATTTGTCTTTTGTTCATTCACTGCATTTTGTTGATTGATGAAAATAAATGAACAACACTTCCATTTCTGAAAGCATTCTTTGTTTACAGCATTTTTTCACACTTGCCTAAAACTTTTGCACAGTACTGTATATACATATAAAACACAAAAAACACTTTTCCATATTGGATGTGAAGTGAGAT